>JAEQBH010006001.1:0-112283 GCA_016808115.1 Tetrastigma voinierianum
TTTTGCATACCTTCATCATTGTATGGCTTTATTTATAGTATGGTTCAAACCAATCTGACGGTAATGTGAGTCTTTCCACAGATGATATTTACATTCGACGGCACAAGACATAGAAAGATAGTTTACCAGATGGTCTTCCTTCCTTATCGGGTGATTAGGGATCCCATCGGATGATGATGTATTATTTTCTTTTCCTATCAAGAGATCGTAATTTTGTCGGATCATCTTACTTTCCTGTTCGATAATGTTTGATCCAACAGTCTTACAATATGATCGTGGATCATTCTATTCGTGACTCATGAGCCTTCCCATAATCGTCCACAATCGTAGTCGGGTCTGACTCGTTCTGAGATCGCGCTTCGGGTTATCCAAAACTGACCTCTAAAGCGTTTAATCGGGTTTTCAACTGGGCCATCGTCATAGCCCGAAAATTAAAATGGCAGACATCATGATTCAGCTCTTCATCCAGGCTCATGCTCTTTTCTCTTGGGTCACTGTAAATGGGCTGTTCTTTATTTTTCAAACCCTATCATTTTCTATCCCTTTTTTTTTACCTATAATTATTTATTTTATTTTAAGTCAACATGGCAAAAATTCAACATCCCCCATTGATCACTAAAAGTCTCCAAATTTCTGTTAGTCCTAAATCAACACGTGTTTCCAATTCACTTTTTGACTTTTCAACCACCATTACTTGGTAAAGTTTTTTCAACTCGTCCTACCTGGGAATTCCAAATATATTTCAGCTTCACAAAGACCTTGAAGAGTCTTTGCCACTTTAGTCTTCTAATTCAGCTCTCTAATAAACTCAATCATTATTTATCTTAATTCCAATCAACTCGGTTTCTTCCTCCTATGTGCATTAGCTACGGTGAAAAATCTGCATTTCTACTCACCTTCTTTTCTAAATCACATCCCTAAATGACTTTGCCCCAAGAATTTCCCGTGTTTTTAGATTAAAAAACATTATTTTTCAAAAAAAAAACTAAAATAATTGCAAACTATCGTCAACCCACGCGTTTCACACGTGAAGAATGACGACATGCCACAGTCCTCAATTGCAATACCACTTGTAAAGTCAATTGTCTGTCTTCAACAACTTTAAATTTCTAAACATTTCCAGTTTGTCCTAAACAACCTACATTATACTATTTTAAGTTGATAATTATTTATAACTTTTTGACACTGCAGACACAATCTTTTTAACTTTTGCTTATACTACTTTATAATTATCCGTAAAAGGTTAAATCCTAGAAATAAACACTTCGTATTTAATATTTTTTTATAATCATAAAATAATTATATTTTAGTTTTTGGCAAATATAAATATTTATATATGTTTATTCATGCATTCAAATTGCAATAAGTAGTTTAAATTTAAAATACGTGATAATGCCGTAATTTTTTAAGTTGATAATATAATACATTTTAAATAAACTTATATTTAATATTTTAGATATCAAACATAATATTTAAAATAAATATTCATAGTTTCATATAGGAAGTAAATTTAAAATACGTAAAATGCCAATCTTTTAAGTTGATAATTATTTGTAATTATCCAAAATCATAAAGGTTAAAACCCTAGAAAATCCAAACACTTCAGATTTAATATTTTTATAATCGTAGATTTTATAAATATAAGTATTTTATATATGCTTGTCTATGCATTCAAATTGCAATAAATATTTTAAAATTTTGCATAATCATAAAAATACTTATTTTAGGTTTTACTAATATAAATAACTTGTGTGCTAATTTGTATTGATAAATAAAATTATTTTTAATATAAAATAGTAAAAAAATTTTAATATTATTTAATAAATATGTGTTCGAACACATTAGTCGATGTAATTTATCAAATAATAAATATTATCGTTTCACAATTTTTAAACAAGTTGATGTAAAAATAATAATGATAATTTAACAAATTTATATTTCAAATATTTTAGATATCAACATAATCTTTAAAATAAATATTTATACTTCATATATGAAGCTAAATTTAAATCCACTGTTCTTTGTTGATAATATTTTATAATTATCTGTAATCATAAAGGTTAAAACCTAGAAATCCAAAACACTTCGATTTCAATATTTTTAATTGTAGATTTTTATAAATATAAATATTTATATATATGTTTATTCATGCATTCAAATTGCAATAAATATTTTAAAATTTTAATAATCATAAAAGAAATGGAAATATTTTAAGATTATTTTTAAATATAAAATAATAAAATACGTAAAACTTAAAATAAGTATTTTTATGATTATGCAAAATTTTGAAATATTTATTGCAATTTGAATGTATGAATAAACATATATAAATATTTATATTTATAAAAATCTATGATTATAAAAATATTAAATTTGAAGAGTTTTGGATTTTCTAGGATTTAACCTTTTGATAATTTTGGATAATTATAAATAATTATCAACTCACATAATTGTGGCATTATCGCAGATATTTTAAATTTGGTTTCTATATGAAATTATAAATATTTATTTTAAATATTATGTTTGGATATTTAAAATATTTAAAATATAAATTTATTCAAAAATTATTATTGCACTATCAACTTAAAATTCATACATTATTATGCAGATAGATAGTTTAACAAGCACATATTAATACACAATAGAGGCAAAGAGGCATCACAACATCACATGTAAGATACAATATTTATTTAAATAAATATTTAATAAAATTTGAAATGTATGAATAAATGATATATAACATTATATTTATAAAAAAATCTAAAATAATTATTTTTATGATTATAAAATATTAAATACGGTTGCTTTTGAATTTTCTGTAATTTAACCTTTTATTTATCTTTCGATAATTATAAAATAATATCAACTAAATTAAAAGTTTATAAACAATTATCAACTTAAAATATCATAACGCCATCGTTGCGACAACGATAATCAATTTCAAAAGTTGTCGTCATCGCTCACATAAACGACTCGACTTTAAAATTTTTGACTTAAACCACCGTTCACAAATGATATCATCCCAAATATTGTGCTTATATGGCCCAAACGCATTGGGGATTTATATAAGCAGCTTCAAACAAATTATTTTAGTAATTTTTTTTTCAAAAATAGTATTTTAATTCATCCATCAAACCTACTTTTTGAAATTCTCCTCGCTTCCTCCCTCAATCCTACACTTTAAGGAGTAAGGGAGTGAAATTTCAGCGCATTACAAACACCAATCTGGTTCTAACACCTCAGCTCTCGTCACTTCATTTCCATGAAAGTGCCTATGTTCCGGACTTTAAAAAGACCTTTAAGCACCTTCAGTTTCTGAACTGACATGAAACTAGCAGAACCCTGTATACTGATTCCTTTACCACCACCCATACAGTGATATAAACCCCACTTCCTTAAACCACATATTCTCAAATTTTAACAGAGATGATCCTCTTCTCAACCTTGCCTCATTGAGCCAAACAGGGAAATGGTCTAAAACAAGTCTAGGCAAGACGCATTGCAGAACATCACTGAACAATCCATATGGACTAAGAAATGGTCCAGCCTAGCGTTTTCGCTACCATTCATCCGTCCTATCACTTTCTTGGAACACCATCTCCCTTCCTTTTCCCCAAACTTGGCAACAATAATTTTTCCCCAGAAGAACTCTCCTTCCACAAATTTCCAAAACCATTTGCCCAGCAAAGCTTGATTGAAGAGCCAAGTTTCCTGAACCAAAAACTCATGTGATAAAATTTTCCCTTCTTTGTTCATGTTCATTTCACAATCTTGATAAAAACAATTCCTTCCAAGTTAGCTGGTATGCAACACAATGAGGAGAGAATTAGAAATGAGCATTTGTAAGAGAACAAGTATTCATCAAAAGGGAGCTCATTCGGTATGGTCATTCGTATAGAAGACCAATAGAAACGGGAAGTGGAAAATGCTCTCCCTACTAGTTGACATACATTAGATGTGAGGTTCTTTAAGGGCAAGGACTGAGTGAAATGACACTTAGAAGATAATGGATAGAGTTTTCAGTTTCACAAACAGACAATACATAGAGCTTCAAACATGGGGAAATATTTTTAGTATAACATGTGCAGCTGATTGTATAATGATTGAGATAAAGTTGAAAGCAATACTTTGAATGATGAAATTTAATGATTGAGCTTAATACATTCTCATTAAATTAATAAAATGTAAAAATTTCATTTAATTTTCTAATGATGATGAGAGACCCCATAACATAGTTTTTCAAATAAAATAAAAAATAAAAACACACATTTTCAAGCATGATCTTGAGATGTTTAGTTGCACTTCGAGGAAAGAAAACCTTGATAGATTTTATTCAATGTATCAATTGATCTTAAATTCAGACAGGCCTTGGACTTGTTCAGAGCATGTTTAGAAATGCCAAATTATAGTCTAAAAATTGTATTTTAAATTCATTAGGAAATTACAAATTAAAAGAAAAAATCACAGAGTACTTGAAGGTTGTAAGGGATAATTGGAAGGTCCTACCCAAGTTAGCATTTTAATGGTTACAGGACGTTTAAATCCCATTCCCATGAGGGTATTTGGTCTATCTCTTCCGTCTCCCTTGGCCATTCTTCGTATTTTCCCTCTGAGTTTTGTCTCATCCATAGCTTTTATCTCATACAATTTTAGTGCATGTTGCACTGAGGATATCCCTCCCTCCATCTTGAGCCAAAGCATATTGATTCAGTTTTCGTTATGCTCATTATAGAGTCCTCCTTTAGATGGTGTACTATGAAATATGCATCCACAAGCCTTATATCATTCTTAAGCTCAAGGAGCCAAGCAGGTGAGATAATCAATCATGCCCTCACACTATCAATTAAGCGCTTTCCGATATGCCTCTAAATTTTTCTGCATGTATCAACAACTAAGGATTGAGAGAGTGACTTAGTAAGGACATAGGTTATCTTTCCTTTGAGAACAATTTCAAATTCCTTACCAAGATAAGCTGGCCGACTAACTTATTTGGCATCTAATATTGATCACTTAGTTCACAAATTTATTGATGGAGGGTGTGATTCTAATAAATCTGTATGTAAAAGATCATGTTAGATTGTACTTTAAATTAATGCATGGATATTACTAGCTTGATAATTACGCAGATTATAGCCCCACTATTTTATCAGGAATCGACAGCTCTACTATTGATTCAAGAGAACCTATATGAAGTTTTCCTAGTAGGTCGATATCCAATATCATCAAAATGACTTCGGGGTTTACCTAAAAACCAATTCTCAACAAAGATTACCCAAAAGCCACCTGGGTCAAAAGGTAGGTATCTGGTCCATATCAATCGCAAATCTACAACTATCGAATCTCAGCTGGTTATCAACTGTTGATGTAAGCACCATCATCGATTATCAACTCGATGGGGTACATCTCATGTACACTACCCAACTACGCTCTATCCAAGATTAACTCAGGTTTAATGCTCAAAACCAAAATTAATGTGACACAACTACCGAGACTCTTCGCCTCAAGCATCTGCCAAAACTCATTTAATCGCCCAAAAATTTGCTCACCTCATTTCTAACATCACGCTAAGGACTAGTCAATCCATAAAGGCAATGACGCCTTAAAAACTCGATGATCGACTAAATTTTTGTATAATGCACCAATACCAACAACTCGATTGTCTATCATATTGTTTTCATTGCTTGCTCATGATAATGCTTAAAATTCGGGCTTATTCACCATCGCAAGTGCACAGTCAAGGCTAAGTAATAAAGGGATTTCTGGTCCTGGAGCATCATCTCACAAGGATTGACGAGAAAATTTAAAGATCATGTCTTTACTACTCAAGATCAAGTCCGTAAATCATTACCAAATTTGAAGATTGGATTAATCTTAAATTTCAATGGAATGAAAATATTTTTTTTATATTTTAATTTAATGAAGAAAATAATTCAAAACCAAAGGATTAGAGGTTTTCACGAGTCGAATAACACCGAATGGGATCAGTATGATCATCAAATCGCATGAGGTTCAAAAAATAATTTAACAGGACTTGAATTCGGATTCATCTACGACTAAAGTAGTAGAGCCTTGGAATACATCCTGACACTATACATTCCACTCTTTAGAACACCATATTCCTAAACCAGGTCAATGAGTTTAAATCGCTACTTTTAGGATTTGATCATCTTTCTAAGATCTGACTATTTTTCCTAAACCATTACTTCACAAGCATTTCTCAGATCGAAGTCTACTTCCATTCCATAGATAAGAGGATAAATACAAGTCTCCTCTACTTAAGTGACATCTCAATCATAGCTAGGTCGACAATCACTCATATCTTATAAGAGCACAACATTCTCAAATCCAAGATGAACTTTCAATATTAAAAATGATTAATCACATATGGTCGCGGCGCTCGAACACATTTCTACTCGGCCACCTTAAAGGAACCAAGTCGAGTGTTGGGAACTCTCACCCATGATTCATCATGATATTGTGAGTAAAATAGTTCTGTAAAGGTATCAGCCTAGTATACCCGTAGTTACTACCCTTCGCTTTCCTCAGTAGTCCGTCTCACACGTGAGGGATCCTCGGAAATCGTGAAAGCACATACGTTTCGGGTATAATCTACTGATACTTAGAACATAAAATTTCTAAAATAATACCAATTAAATCAATCCAATACTCAAACCCACAACATTCATTTAAATACTATAGAATGATAACCAAAACTCTAATCCCCTCCCATAGGGAGCTTAGCCTTCCATAACTGGATCACAAGTGACAATAACTAGTTGATCAGACAAATCCATTGAAACTATAATCAAAACTGAATAAAATAGATTCCATAAATAACTCCAGATTCCACTCAAATTTAGACATAAATGAAGCTTGATTTACAACGATCTAACCCGAAATTTCAGTCCAGATCCACTACTTCCAAAGATGAAAAACAAAAATAAAAAATAACAAAAGAAAAAATAAAAATATTCAAAAGCTTCAATACCCGCTGAAATTATGCGCTCGCTTTCCCTAAAAAAGTCAGGCACTCTACCCTGTGAGCTATTTATAGGTCCCAATGATCGGGCTCAAAACGAGGTGGATAATGCGACTTCAAAGCTCAAAAATCTGCCCTAGTCGTGTTTGATGTTCGCGGCTATTGTTGTTGCGATGTCGCCACCAATTTCGTGTTGCAACTCAAGATTTTCGCCGTTCATGAAATCGCGACTTTGAGAATCGAAGTCACCACTTCGATAATGTCGCCGCTGTCGTGAGTCAATGACCGGTGCCTTCAATGTCGCAAACCTTTATCCGATGTCACAACTCCGAATCGTGTCATGACATTTCGATGTGGTGTCGCAACCTAAATGTGTCGCAAATTCTAATGTCGCGAATTCCTCCGATGTGGTGTCAGCGACTGGAATGCCCTTGCGGATACGCTTGTGAGTCAATGCACTCGAGTCGATGTCGTGACCTTAATGAGTCCTAAACTCCTTCTATTTTTAATCATTCTTCGCATATTTTAGCGTCGTGATATATTCAATGTCAAATTACGGAATATTCACCAATCCTTGTGGTTTTGTAGGTTTAATTGAAAATGATAATCAAAGATAAAAGAAAAAAAAGTGTCAATGCAAAGATTCCTCGTCGCAACATAAAGTTTTATGTTACATGAATTTCAAGCATGCTGTGAAGAAATCCATGTCGCAGCCTGCCAGCCTGTATGTCGCAACAAAGTTCAGTCGAACTCAAGGCGTAAATGTAATCTCTCGTCGCAACATCATGCAAGAAGAATGTAAGAGGACTATCGCGACACTCTTAACTCGTCATGACAATGATCAAGGCAATGGCAAGGGAACCGTGGTCCCGAAAAATCCTAACTTCACGCAACATAAAAGTATGAAGTTTAGCATATGAACTCACGTGACAAAAGACAACTCAGTCGATAGAAATGGCAAGGATATGACACAACCGCCTACGATAGCGTTTTTATGTCATGGCCAAGGTTTTCAAATACTGACTAGCTCAACGGAGCATCTCTGCCGCGACAAAACATCCGACTTCACAACAAAGAGCAATGTAACTCTGTCATGGCAGAAATCTCCTGCTATGACAAGAAGCCAAGAACAATACAAGAGGAATGGCAACAAAGAGTTATATCATACATAAAGGAAAGAATTGAAGATAATCTCTATCATAACAAGGAAGTTTTTTGTCGCATAATAAAAATGATATTGATAATTTTGGTCGCTACAAAAGGAAACTCGATCGCGATTGTAAATTGAAAGAGAACTAAGATTAGCTAAGTTTAAGTTTGTCAGAACAAACGATTTCTATGTCGTAACAAACAAATTTCAACCAATACAAGTGGCTAAAGAAGAAAAGTCCGGTTAAGACAAAAGAAAACCTCGTGAGCGACAAAGTTAATACAACCATAGAAACTTATCGCGAAGACAGAAAACTCTGCCAGCAGGTTGCTCATGAAAATGCTTGTCGTGACAAAGAAATTGATATTGCGACAGCCCGTATGCAAAGAAATGAGAAGTCGCTTGCAAACAAAAGTTTGTCATGACATAAGACATCTCTGCCACGACAAGAACAAGACTACACATCAAAACTCACAGATATTATCAAAGTTTGTCGTGGACATAATCTAAGAAAAAAGCTCGATAACAGTCATATAGAAAATCAGATGCTACGATAGAAGCCAATGATAAAGATTGAAAAACTCGTCGGCGTAACTTTCTATGTCGCGACAGAAAGGACCAAATCGACTAGGTAAATTCGGGGGATCCACAACACCACCTGAAGTGCAACCAACATCGAAGATTCATAAATACGATTCAGTGGTACCACGCAGCCTTCCAATTCCGTGATCTCTCTCGGTAGTTGAAGACTCTTCAGATATTATTTTTCTTTTATTTCCTTTTAGTAGATTTAGTTTGAGCGTATTTTTAGCTAGCTTTCTTTGATTTTCCTGAGTCAATAATGAATCAAGTGCAATTTTTCCTCACTGGGATTTTTTGTAAAATTTTCTCTTTCTCTACTGCTTGAATGAATGAGCTTGGAAAATTGATTTCATTTACTCAAAGCCATTTACACTTTCGTGTATTTTCCCGACGCTTAGTCATATGAGTAAACCGCTTTGAAAGGTCGAGCTCCCTTTGGGAATGGCCGATGATGATAATCATCTTTCATTACAAAGTGGAAGAACGCTCTTAGTTAGAATTTTGAATTTATTTTATTCCAGATATTTTTCGAACTTAATTGTTCCCAATTTAGCACTGCACTCCAAGCAAAGTATCAGATTCAAGCCTCGATCAGGCCCTCCGTGAGCACAAAGCATTTAGCAATCCTCGGCGCATATACTTCTGGTATGGTAGACTAATACTTTGAAACTAATGAACTCTGAAAGATTACTCAGATAAATCATTACTCATGGTTAAGGATAGTTTGATGAAGTATCAATTTAATAACTCAGAGGTTTCTCCTCTTTCTGATGAAAGGATTTTGATCTCGTGTTAGCAAGGATCTAATAAAGGAGATGGAGAATTTCATCAAATTGAAGGATAAGGTGTCATCTAATTGGAGAAGGCTTGCAATATCCTATCTATGGGGGCAAGAATTCTTCAAATTCTAAACTGCATGAAGTATCGAAAGGAAAAAAATATTCAACTCTTAGAAAGAAGATTATATCCTATAAGTAACTGATTAGATTCAAGAGTCATAAATGAACATGAATCTCTAATTAGTGAAAGGTATGGGAGAAATCCAAACTATACCACAATCCATCTTCGACAAATTCATATTTTCAACTTCTGGCTTAGCTAACATTCAAAATGATGCAGAAATTGACAATTATTCATTGGTCTATGTCCCAGTGTTGCCTAATTAAGTGAACTCTCAATTCCATTCTTATTAATATTTTATATACTTTAGTGCAATTACTTGTAAGCATTATTTTATTCGCTCTCAAACTGTCTAATATTTGGAGTTCAAAATAGTAAGGATCTCGAGTAGTCAAGTAGTCGTTTTATGATTCATCATCCATTCCTGAACGATATTTGGGAATTCTTAATGAAAATTCACTTTTATTACTTCAGACAATCTATGCACTTACAAAGTGATTTAGACCAATCAAAATTTTTAATGAATCATGAAAAAAAGAAAGATAAACACATATTTTCATCAAATCGTCTAATAAGTTTTTAGTGTCGTTGTCTGAATTAGATAATAATCCTTTCACGCAGTTGTCATAACTTCTTTTTCAGACAAATCGTCTAACAAGTTTTCGCACCGCTATCAGATTAGATAACAACTTTCGCTAGTTGTCATAACTTCTTGTTTCATAATAAATCGGGTCTAACAACTCTACTTTGGTGTCGCCCCGACTTAGAAAAATTATGTCGCGACTTACATTTGATGTCGCGATACATTCCTTTAGCCGAATGTTGCAACTCTTTCACCCACGTCGCGACTCTGTAGTTGATTGCCATGACTCTTTCACCCAATGCTCAGACTCGGAGTCAGATGTCACTCTTTTCACCCCAATGTCCCGACCGTGGAGCTCACGTTCGCAACTCCTGACTTTGACCGCGAGGCTTCTTTTCTTACTGCTTTTTTATTTTTTTTCTTTACATTCTCGCAAACACAACCGATGAAGATTCCATAATTTGCATTAAATTGAACTTTTAAGCCTCAAATATTCATTAAAATGGACTTAAAAAATATATGAGTTTCATACTCATCAAACTCCTCCAAACTAAATGTTGCTTATTCAAGCAAAGAAAAGTGTTTCATTTGCTTGGTCCTCAAACAATTAAAATTACTTTGGCGACATTTTTCTTTTAATTATCTTTTTAGTCATATCAAGAATCTAGTTTTAGTAAAATGTCAATCAGGATATCAATTCCAACTAAGGTTTAATTTATGAATCCTAAAGATTTCTGGGTCTTATTACCTAATATAGCAGATATAATTCATACCTTGTAAACATTCGCTTCGACTCTAATATGAGTGTGTGTTTGTCTCTTTATAGTTGACTTATGTTAGGTGGCCTTATGGACCTATAGTAAAAGAAACGGTAGTCTCTCTTTGTGAGTGACTAAGGTCTCATAGGTTTGTTAGTCATATTATTCTCCACTAATGTGTATAACACAATCATCAAGATCAAATAGCCTCAGCTCAGATCAGATTTTTTAGCATAAGTATCAAGTTAACTGTACTAAGCTTAAAGCTCACCCATAGTACATATTGTTCATCATTTAGCCTTCAACTGCTCATCCTCTCTTTTATACTCAGAACAAACTTTAAAAGCATAATCAGATTTGGTTAGGTACATCTTTCTGCATATTTTCCACTGTGGCTTTTTCTTTCTCCACTTTCTGTTTCAAATTCAATTTCTCTAGTTCAGAAGCTCTTTTCTTTTCATTTTGTTCAAGGTTTTGTGAATCAGGCAATGTTTTGCCTCCTTAAGCTTTCTACCTCCCTTAGCAAGTTTCGGGGTTAGTAACTCCCATACCACGCATTGGGTACTAAGTAACACCCTAAGAACTTAATGGCTCAAGGGAGGAAGGCCAAAACTCATTCCTCCTGACACCGGCATATTTTTCAGCCTTTCTCGCTTCCTGTCAGGCACCCTTTGTGCATCTTTACTCAATTGATTTTCTTCCACATCACTAGCTTCTTTTCCTTCTTTTACATTCCAATATATACTCCCAAACTTGTCCCCTCTTGATTTCTCTCTTTTTCTACACTCATCTCAAAATCGAAAACTTATGGTTCTTTTACTACAGTTAGAATTTAAAGAATGGCCAAGGTTGTTCTTACGTGGGTCGTGATGATGAAATCGCATTAGGATCAAATAATGTACCAAGGTAGCATTTAAGAATACAGGAGGTTATGAAAGGCTCAAACTTTCAAGGACGACCTAAATCATTTATCAGTTGTCAGGATCGTCTCAGGATTTCGCCTTGAATAATAATGTAACAAGTTCAAGGACCTTTTGAGATTAAACTTATGGTAAGTTCAATAAGTTGTTCCTAACCCAAGCATAATCAGTTTTCAAGGTACTTATGACCAATGTGCCTACTATCAGTCATTAGAACTCAGTAATTGCTCGCCAAACAAGAATTATCACCGATTAACATTATCATCAATGTTCTTTAGAATCTAAAATTTCACCTCATTTGTTATCGACATCACAACTTTATATTTTGTTCAACTTATTCTACTCAATTTCATCTACAGATTTTCCTGTTTGGTTCAAAAACAAATTATTGTGCTATCATACAACTCAGAAGCTCATTTTGATTAAGCACCATTTCCAATCAATAATCATCATAGCATTAGAAACTCACTCTCCTATCATTCAATCAACCAAACCAACAAAACTCTATACTCTTCTCGTCATTTTTCTATATGTGACTAAACCTCAAATTGGGCTAACATACTACAAGAGCCTTACACCTCTTATACCCATATCACTTCTGGATAAGCTCGCTTACAAAATAAATTTCTCTTAATGTCTGTGATTAAAAATAAGGGTTCGCCTTATGGCACCGCAAGTACGCCAAGGCTAAGTAGTAAATCAATGTAAGTCCGTATCATTCTTTTCGACATGTCGCTTCTACCCATTTTGATACATAATCCACAAATTAAGAGTATGTATATATTTCCAAACGAAATCGAAAAGGCCCCATATAAATCCATTCCCATACATCAAAACAACTCCACCACTGTGATAATCTCATAGGGCATCTCTGTGCCTTTGGCCGATATTTCCCATTCTTTCGCATCGATCACACAATTTTACCCATTCAAAACAATCCTTAAAATCGTAGCCGCAAAACTCGGGATCGAGAATTTACGTCAGTTTATCTCCAAAGAAAGTGTCCTCCATAAGGCGATGCATGACATTCTTTAAAATCTGCTTTCGCTTCACCTGGGTACACATCTCCTCTTAGTGTAATCGATCACTCCTCTTTTAAACAATAATGGGTCATCCTGCATGCAGTACTCAGCCGTCACCCTGAAGGCTTTTTTCATTGTACTCGACTTTGGTGGTATATTCCACAAGCTAAGAAATTCACAATATCAAGATACTGCAGGATTGAAAGACAAATTAAATAACCGCTCATCCGATACTTTTCTCTATTTCTCTTCCTTCTTCTCAGAGCAAAGGGTTTTTCTACTCGACAAGTGATCACTATCACATCATTACCAATTCTTCTTGTCTTTATTTCTAAATCAAATTCTAAATAATAAGCATTCTAATTGATCAATTCCTGGCTTTCGCTTCTTTCTTGCCATTAGATAGATGACCACGCATGATCGCGTGTATAACAATATGAGACCCCAAAATGTATGATTCGAATTTTTCACATGCAAACACTATCGCTAGGCATCTCCTTTAAGTAGTAGCAATTTTCAGGCTTCATTAAAGGTTTCATAGCATGTTAGATGGCCTTGAACAATTTTTCATCTTTTCTCGGTCTCAATACAACTCCCATCGCAAAATCACCGCATCACACATGATTTCAAATTCTCTGCTCCAACTGCTTTGCCATGATGGGAGCTTTCAACTAGTCCGATTTGATTTCTTCCAAATGCTTTCTCGGGCAAGATTCATCAAAATAGAACTTAGTGTATCTTTCCCAAAGAATTTGCATAAATGTCTAGCAATTTTGAGAAATCTCCGATAAATCTTCTATAAAACCCAAAGACGCCCTAAGAAACTTCTTATCCCTCGACTCCGTGCAGCTAAGCATTATATTTTATATCCAAACTTTTGCCGTTGTCTACTCAAGCCCGTCGCGTAAATCACGTGCCTCAAGACAATTCCTTCAGAATCCATAAATGGCATTTTTCCCAATTCGTAACCAGATTCTCGTCTCGCATCCTTCAAGTACTGTCCCTGTGCTATGCGTGCATTGCTCAAAAAACTCGATCCATACACTGTAAAATCATCCATGAAGACTTCCATAACTTCTTCTCGCTAGATCAGAAAATATAGACATCATGCATCTTTCGAAGGTACCAGAGTATTATTTAAACTAAATGGTATTTCAAAAGCAAAAGTACCAAATGGGCATGTAAAAGTGGTTTTTCCCTAATCTTCAAAAAGTACAGCAATTTGGTTATATCCAAGAGTATCCATCAAGAAAACAAAAACAGGTGTCTCGCCAACCTATCCAAAGATCCTCGATCAATGAAAGGCAGGGAAATGATCCTTTCTGCTGCAAAGATTCAATTTTCCTTAAATACACACCTCCATCATGTCACGCTCTATAGGAATCGCCATTCTTTCATTTCCTCAATATGTTGAATCCACCTTTCTTTGGGAACCACATGTACCGGCTTACCTAAAGAACCATCTCGATATAGCATATATAAAACCCGCATTTTAACCATTTCCCTGCACTTTTCTCGACAACTTTCATCACCTGGTTCACCATGCTCAATAGAATTTTTCAGACATTCTCCGTACAATATTATGCATGCAAATAGAGGAACCGATACCCTTCAGATCTTCAATTGACCAAAGCAATCGCTTCCTTGTATTTTCTGCAAATTACAAGATCTCGTTTTTCACTTCACAATGCAATGATATGATAACTGCTTTCTTTTCTGGTTCTAAAATCATATTTTAAATGATCAAGTAATTCTTTCAATGTTAGCCCTTCCCCGCACTAGTTTCAAGCCATGAGTTTGGCTGTCGGTCGCTTACTTCATCTCGACTATTTTCATTTATACTCGAGAAGCCGCTTCTCATAAAACAAATTTACAGAACTTCACAATCAAAGCCTCAAGGTACCGAAAATTCATCTCACCTCTACTGATAGAGTGTCACTGATAATCGTAATTCAATCTAATATCGAAGGGGCATAGTTTCTATAGCCATATTTAACAGTTCGCCTACATTAGGATGTTCCGCACTTAATATTAAATGCACCGCTTCATCCCCAATTCTAAGTGTCACTCACCTTCTCAGACAATAATCATGTACCCCGCTGCTAAGAAAGGCCTTCCAAAGAACAAAGGAACTTCGTATCTTCCTCCATCCGCATAACAAAATCCACTGAAAATGAATTTCCCAACCTCGATACAAGTACATCTTCCACCCGGTCGCGCTTACCGATCTATCGTACCATCCGCAATGTAATTATGGTTTTGTGGTAAGTTCCCCAAACTTAGTCTCGCGACTAATGATGAGGCATCAAATTGATACTGCGCTCGTAATCACATAAAGCTGAATCTATATTTCCTTATGGAGCAGAATGGCGAACCGCTGTGGTCTTTCATCTCATTGAGCTCGCAGATAATGCAATCGCAAGTAGTAGTCAAGTTAACTATACCCTCCTTAGCTATCTTTTCTTTTTCGCCAATATCTCCTTGTAGAGTCTTTAGATAAAGAGGCATTCAATGATCACCTCTCGCAATGGGATATTTATTTCATTTTCAAATGATCCAAGAATTTAGAACCTGCTCTTCTCTTCTCGATCAAGTCTCGTGGGAATGGCACTGCAGGTGTATACGCTGGTACTCCTTCCTTCTTTTTCCGTCACATTTCCTTTCGCTTGTTCCATCCGCTATTCTTCTCTCTTTCTGGCCTTTTCGTTTGTCGTCTTTGCAAATCCTTCCCACTCTTAACCAACAATCGCTATGCGCCTTTAGCCTTCACGTGTCACTAGTGAATGTACCCTTGTTCCCATTACATATCCAGGCCACATTTTACTTCAGGTCTCTAAATTTTTCAACAGGCACTAGCATTCTTCTCGAATGATGTGAGTATCGCACTTCAAGCCTAAGTCGGCGAATGCTCATGGAATCGTAATAAATTTCTTATTATCCCCCATGAACGCAGCATTTGTTCTCTCACAAATGGTCAGTCTCTCCCTTCCGACCCCGATATTCATTTCGCCCTCACCTCGATGTCGCAACCCCAGGGTCGCCTCGACATCCCGCTGAGGACGCTCACCCCGCCTCGGGCCATGTAGTGCCCCTCCACCATGAGAAATTCCTCATGGTTCCTCGCTGGGCTGGATCAGCGGTGTGTGTGCTAGATCGGCCAATGATAACTTCTTTGCTCGTCTCACGTACTTAACCTCCTCAAAGACATAGAAATCTTTCTTCAAGGCACGCGCACTTCTTCTCATAAGTTTCTTCTTCCATCAGCCTCCTATTTCATGAGCAAGCAGTATCTTTTCTCTTTGTCATTCATCCCATGATATGGCATCTAACTTGCTTCCATGGCTGCCATCTGCCGCGCTCCATGACCCCTTTTTCCTCATCAGTTTCCTCTTGAAACTCGGGGATGGAGTCATATCAGATTTTGCACCTTCTATAAGATCTCTCGCCTTCATCACTTTTTCATTTGAATGCTCCACAAAGATGAAGCATCGAGAATGCCTTTCGATGTATCATTTAAAGCATGATACACTATGTCCTATCCGGGTCTTTCAAATCTATTCCATGCATCACCTCTTCAAGAGTCCTCAATTCCTTCCTACATAGGCTCTCATCTTCCCTCGCTGAATAATTATTCCTTCGCCTCTCCAAGGAGAGATTGGGGAAAGAATCGGCCAAGTATGCTTCTACCAACCTCCCAAGTATCAAATCGAACTATATGGTAATGATTCACCACGTGGGTCGCTATGTCTCTCAAAGAAAATGTAAGAGATGCAACTTATCAATACCTCGTCTCACACCATCTGGCCTTCATCAGATAGCCATCCCGGCGAAATCCCTCCGCGCTCGTCGTTTTCTGTGGGATGACCGTGAACCGATGTCATTGAACCATTGTAATTAAGGTCAGCTTTAGTTCAAAATTATTTGCATCCACAAGAAAGACCGATCGCAGTCATTCTTCCTCGGGAATAATGTGCCCCGTAAATCTCACTGCGGTCAAGAATGGGGCCTCTGGCCGCCCTCTCGTTCTCCGCTCGTCATGTCTCATCCGCCATAGCCGCGCTTCTTCGCTTCTTGCCTTCTTCTTAAGCTCCCGAAAAAGCCTTCCACCATCGTCTCGCTGAACAGTCGAATCCCGTTTCCTATGCATTAAAGGTTTTCCGTAATCAAAACACACTTGCATTAACAGATTAACAAACTAAAATAAATATTTTCAACATGGTTGTTAAAATTGGTCGATAGCCACCGCTTGAAAAGCTATTTTTGTTCTTTTCTTAAAATGTCCAAATTAGCATTTCCTTCTTCGTCGTAATATTGATCTAATTAATTCTTTCAACACCCTAATCCGCCATAAAACTTGTTCGCCTCTTTTTCTATATATAGATTAAAACCCCTCAAATTGTAATATACAGCTACAACAAATTTACAATTCTTCATACCCATGTCACTGATGTGCCTGGCTATTTGTTAAATTTCTCTAATGCTCTGTGATTAAAATATGGTTCGGGGCCTATGGCACCGCAAGTGCAATAAGTCATACAAGTAGTAACCAATGTAAGTCCGTATCATTCCCACAAAGATATTGATAGCGAATTACGTGTCAACTACCCTAACTACTAAAATTTCATACTATTCGACTCCAAACTCATAATGAATGTTTTATCAAACGAAAAAAATAAAAATCCCATACTATCAATATGTTCAAATTAAACTAAACAAAAGTGAATGACTAAAAGTAAATTATATATAAAAATTGGATTGAATCAGCTTTATCGAGAAAAGAAAACTATCAATGAAATACAATAACGCTTAATTCCAAGACTAAACTGCTCTTCGCTCTATGTATGGATCCTAATTTTGTCCAAGATTTCAATTATTGAATCGATTTCTCCGTTTTCACCGATTTAATATCCTCGCTTTCAAGACAAGACAAACTAGCCACCAGACCTACATTCTTACAAGATTGGGGTATTTTTCTTCTCAATACTTCACACCCATTTCGACACAGTAGAACTTCGCTTTTACCTTCTCAGATTCTCGCAGTAATTTCTAATACTTAATTAGTGGCTCAACCTCCAGATCTCTCGGGTTTATCCCTTTCCTTTGACGTATCTAAGCTAACATGGGGGATTGGGAACTTACCTTAGATTTGTAACTTTCCATCATTTATTAAAGCAACACACCCCTCCGACTTCAATTACGAGCGAACGGATTTATCAAATGAACTCAGAGTTTTAAGGAAGAATTTCTCATTAATGTAGTCGAACATACCCGTAAAAGAATGTTTCAACTCTTAGGAATCTCCGCCTTCAGGTCACCGAGGGCATCCCGATATCGAGCAAGATACATTCCTCAATCAGACAGTACTCCCATCAAACTTATCTATTCAAACGACACCATTAAGTGCAAATCGAACCCAAATTAATTCTCCATAAATGTGCAGTGAAAGATCAGAATTCAAATATAAATCAAATCCAAATGAAATACTACCGACATCGATCGTAATCAAGAAACGGAGTACGATCTCACACGACCACCGTGATCGCAATAAACTGGGAAGAAATGAAATTCCAACTGCCTAGATTTCATAACCTGTGCAAAGAAGAACAAGAAAATAAATGTAACTAACAATCCACTTACTCGTCTTCGCACAGTCAGCAGATTCAAACCAAAATAAAACTAAAAATAAAAAACAAAATCTACTTAAAATATAATCGAGTTCCTCTTCTTTCCCTTGGCCGGTAGTGAAGAAGGAGAAAACTACTTTACTATCTCGAAGCTATCTATTTATATCAGAAAAAGAATCGGGTCAATCCCCAAAATGCTCCAAATCCAAAGAAAGCCCAAACACTATTATTCCATGTCATGACCGTTGATGTCATACGGAATTCCTCGATACTCATGATCGCCGCGACTTCCTTTCCGCTGCAACCAAACTTGTCTTGCAAAATCCCTTATCAGTGGTCGCGACATCGAAGTGATGTCGCGACATCTTGCCTGTTCCTTCGTTGATGTCGCGATTCGTTATGTCGCGATATCTCGTGATGTCGCGACTTTTGCTTCCATTTCTTTCTTCAAGCCAAGTAATTTCAGTTCCATGTCGCAATCGATTTCTTTCTTCCAACTATTTTCCAGTCAGCGACATCAAAGTGATAGTCGCGATCTCCTTTGCTTTCGCAGCCTCTTCTTAAGGTTGGCGACCAATGAGTGGTTGCAACATCATTTTTTCTTGTTAACTTCACTCGCTTATGTCGCGACCGTATAGCATGTCGCGACTTCACTCAATTTTTAACAAAACTAGTCGCGATTTCTTTTATCGCAAGACCCTCAGGGCTTCATAGATAGGATCCTTTGTCGACCTCAAAGTTATGTCGCAACATCATTTATCTCTCGCGTCAAGGCATCAAATGATGCGTCGCGATTACGAATTTCTTCATTCGACCGCTTCCTTTAATCTCAACCATGCCTTCTTCACGCAACCTCCTTCTTCAAGTCACGACTTCACTTGTTCACGCTTTCGCTTCTTCTTCAAAGCCAAATTTGTCGATGTCGTGACTTGAATCGCCTGAAACTAAACTTCCCGTCGCGACTTAAATTCCTATTTCAGGACCTTCAATTCTACCGTAGGCTGATTTCTTATTTTTAAGCAAAATTTGAGTTTTCATTGCATTTTCCCGGGAATCGAATTTGAGTCACCATCACTTTTCTCATGGACAATTCAACATTATTTTCATATTAAACTCAGAAAAATGGATTAAAAATCTAATGAGTTTTTGGACTCATCACCTTCATCATTCAGAAATTGTACAAAGATGCAAAAATATACAACACAATACACAATTGGCACAAATTTTAGAAATTGGATTTTTATTTATATTTCAATTACAAAGGTACAGAATTACAAGGAAAGAGAGAGATACAAAGTTAACTTCTTTTTCTTTGGATGGGATTTAGAGGATTTGAGGTTAACTGGTTCAAAATTGTAACCATCTTGAGATGGAACATAATCAGAGATGGAAGCCTGGGGCTTTTCAGCTGTTTTATCCCTTAGAAGTTGGTTTGTAAACCATTCTAGCATCCTTGCATTGCTCTTTATCAACTCATTCTGCCTCCCCCCAATGGAATTTAGTGCACTCTCAAACTCTCCTTGAGCATTGTACATGTTCCTTAAGTTGGAGTTGCAGAGATTCAAACTTTCAGTCTATAGCTTCTCCCTATAGTTCAGGGAGGCTTCCATCTCCTCATCTCTTCTCTGAATTTTGGTCCTAATCTCCTTTTGATGTTCCTTGTATAGGTACCCAAAGGCATCAGCCTTCTACAATAGGTTTTTCTCCATCTCCTTCTCCCTCTCCTCCAGCATCTTCAGTAAGTTCTGATCCATTTTTAGCTTCTCATTAACAAAAACCTTCTCTCTCTCCTTCAATTCAGCCCTCAAAATTATGTCTTTGTTTGCCAGCTCCTCTCTCCATTCTTCATCTCTACTAGTGGCTATTGCTGTGGATGTTTTCTCCTTCTTTATTTGATCTTCCAAGTGGTTATTTCACCTCAAATTTTCTCTAATTTTGTTATCCCTTTCCTTGACTCCTATCTTTCGAACAAAGCTAGTAACTCGTAGAGTTGCTGCTATCTTCACCTCCAAGGCTGCTCTCCTTTTTCCCTTTACCCTCTCGTTTAGTATAGGTAGTTGCTCGCACTTGAGCTCTTATCACTTTCTTTCTTCTCCTTTTCTCACCCACTTGAGTTGACAGTACTAGAGAAAGCATTGTCGCTCTAAATCTACTGAACCACCCCTTTCATCAGTTGTTTCCCATCGTGAGACTACCGTTGAGCTCGGTCCTTTCTTTGCTTCGCTCATTCTATTTCTGTGGGCTTCACTCTCCTCTCTCCCTCCTCACTCTACTGGAGCTTTGAGGACTATGCAAGAGTGAGAGGTGAGGTCTTAGGCACCTCTCCTCTTCTTCTTCATTAAATTTACACCCCCTCGACACAAAAAAGTGTGATCATGAAGGGTGGGGATATTTCCTGCTCGAAATTCCCTCTTGCATAACTGCACGGATTCTTCAACAATCCTCCAAACATTTATACCATGCCTCGACCAACCTCATACGAAGTATCATACACCTGTTCACAAGAGACATGCTTAAAGGGGTTTGAACATAGAATTTATAAAGTAAAAACCATACTTTACCAACTTCTAAGTGAGATCCCCTGTTGATATAGGCATGGGAGATTTTTCTTGTGCTTTTCCATTCTCCTCACACCCGTGAGCTCTCGCTATCTCCTCGAAGTGAGGATTCTTTCGAGCTTCTCACTTAATCACTCTCCTCCTTCCTTGAGCTTGAACAGTTGGGAGAGGACCCTTTCTCCAAAAGGCACCCAGCTCCCCCTGACATAGCACGTCAGGTTCTTCCTGTCTCCCAGGTTCGCATAGAACTCTTTGATTAGAGTTCTCCGCCTCGCCTCCAGAAGTGCTCAGATCATCTCCCAAATTTCTTCTATTTCTTCCTTGAAGGGTGGCACTAACTCCTTGAATCCCCTTTCTTCAATGAAACCTTTCTTGGCGAGAGTCTTCTTGAAAGTCTCTGCCCCTTTTCAAGTAATGAACACTCTCACTTCTCCTACCTCAACTTCCATCTCCTCGGCTTCTTCTCTTACTCCCTCTGCAGGAACAGTTTCCTGGTTCTCGGGTTGTTCAACTCTCTCTCTTTATAGATTTTCCATAATATTCTCAAACGACTCTCACAAGAGTGGGAAGAGCTAGTGCTAGACATTCTCTGGTGCTAGACATTCTTCTGGGAGGTTTTGAAAATGGAGGTGGGAAGGAATTAGAATAACCAACTGTTTGAGAATTTGGTTTGGATTTGTTTTCACTAAGTTCTCTTAAATAATAGAGTTTGCACTAGGTCAGATATATGGCAACTCGGGAAATCCGACATTGTGATACGATGTCGCGACTTTGAAATGTGATGTCATGGCTCAGTCTTACTAAGTGACAGCAGTAATGTGACATTCCATAGATTTAAATATTCAGAACTTCAATATATGATGTGGGACACTCACGAATCTCGATGTCTGTGGCTTGTATACTACTACTATTAAAAAGATGAAACTGAAAGATAACGTGACTAATCTGTGTCGACTTTGGGAAAAATTTTAAGGTTGATATGACACGAGATGGCATTTTCACCTTCACAGTTCTTGCTTCTTTTCACTCAATTTTTATTCATTTCAAGCATAACTCAATTCCTAAAAATTTATCTGATGGTATCATCTTAATTTTAATAACAATTCAGCCCGATTAAATCCTTCAACTTCATAAATCAAAGAACTGTCAAATCAATACAATTCCAACACACAAAATAAACTTGACATGAAGGGAAACATGATGTCAGACCCAAAAAGAAGAAGCATTAGAAATTCACTAAAGTTTCATTGAAGCTCTGATTTAAATTCAGTCCTTAACTTTTGTACTTGTTTCACTCCTCTTGAAGAATAATATTGCATTCTACATTAATAATAGCGATAATGGGTTATAACCTTCACCAGTTTAATATATAGTTGGACATTGTTGTCATGTAATCTTTTACTTAAATTCGCTAACTAATTCACACTTTTGGGCTATTCTTCATTTAAATTCTCCATATATTTGGAATACTGGCCACTCCTTTGAAAATATTTCTTTGATCTGATCTCAATAATATCTTACTCCAAAGTTACAACTACAATTTACCTACTCACTCTTTGGACCCTCACCTTGACTTAAGTTTCCACAGATGTCTAAGCTGGACATGCAGTGAGTTCAACTCTCTGTAGACTCCTCAGATTCTGCAGTCATGTCATTTCTTAGTCTTTTCCTTATCGATCTTACTTTGTATAAGCTTCATTCTCAACTCTTGTTCAAGCCAATTTGAAGTAATCTCTTTACTCGCTTGTAGCTGGGAGATCACAATTAAGTTTCTTGATTTGGCTTTATATTCAAGCTCAAAGAGGAGATGACAAGGCTTTCCAAATACAAATCACATATGGGGACATTTCAGCCGAGTCTTATACGCAGTCTTATAAATGACAATACATCAATCTAGCTTTCACCTGACCCGATCTTTTTACAATATTCATTGTTTTTCTCCCGGTATGTTCTTAATCTCTGTTGATATCTCTCAATTGCCCATTTGACTAAGAATTTGATAAGCCCGTCTACTTCATGTCTTACTGCATATCTCGAGTTTTAGATTTGTTTTTACAAATGGCTTCCCTCAGCCTGTGATGGTCCTTAGGGCTCCATATTTTGCTAAATATGTTTCTTTGAATAAACTTCTTTGTTTGCTTTGTTTCTAGGACAATTATTAGCCCTTACTTTGTTATAATCCACAAGTACAGAATAACCATATAAATTTCAAATGAAGGTTGGAAGGTCCCATAAAAGTCTATACTTGCATCAAATCTTTATACCATGGATCCTTGTAGAGGCATCTGTTTCTTAATTTATATTTTACATTTCTAAACAAGCTATCTGATTGTTGACCCATTCGCACTATCTCTAAATAGAGTTGGCAAATGAATCCTGATTTGAGGAATTTTTTGAGTTAATGCTGTCACTACACGAAGTGTCCTCCATATGGTGATGCGTGACATTTTGTCACAATATCTCATTACTCTTCAACCTCTAGTATACATCTCTTACGATAATATGATCAGCTTCCTCTTCTAGCAGACAGTGGATCAAATCAATATAGAGATTTGGCATATGTTCTCAACTTTCTCTGCAGTGAATAAGTGAGTTACATTGGCATGATTCCTAAGCTAAGTAGTTACTTTATGTCCAATATATCATGGCACTCGCGTGTCATCAGTAAGCTGCTCATGAGAACTTTTCTTTAATTTCAATCTCTCTTTCTTCTTTAGTGGACTTCTAGTTCTAGATAGTGATAAATATCGCGTATCACTACCACTTTTATCACGATCTCTATGTCCAAATTCTTTACAACAATAAGACCGTCTAAATACTTATGGTTGGCATCTTTCTTTACTAGACATACAGTTGTTGCATGATGCGTATATGATGACATGAGATCCCAATATCTGTAGCCTAGACTTCTCACAGAAAAGACCACATTTAGCTGACAGTTTCTTTCTCGGTTGTTTAGTAATTTTCCTTAAGCCTCATTGAAAGTCTTGTATAAATGGATGGCTTTAAAAATCTTCTTTCTCTCTCACAACAACTCCAGCTATAGTGTTGGCTTCATACATGATTTCAAAATCTTTGCTCCCGATGCAGTTAGCAGCCATGATGATTCGCCAATTAACTGATCTATAAAATGCGAGCTTGCATGCTTCATCAAATTCAAACTTGCATCCTTCTCTGACAATCTTGTAATAGATCTTGCACAATTTTATGAAATCACATAGACATGCCTTAAAGTCATGCAGAAAACTCTGATGGCTTCCTATAGTTGGGTGGCATCGAGTTGTCATCGAGAGAAATCTTAGCTAGTCTAACTGACTGCACCACATAAATTTTATGACTGGGACAATGCCTTGATTACCATGAAGTGGCACTTCTCCTAGTTTGAGGCTAGGTTCTTTTCCTTGCTCACATTTTAAGTGTTCAAATTCTCTATGAACATTTTCCAAAACTGATTCATACCATGAATCTATCATAAACCATAACTTCCTCCTGATATGGAAGCGGGACATCATGCACCTTTGAAAGTAGCAAGAGAGCATTTATAATCCAAATGGCATCCTTAAAAGCAGAATTTTCGCATATGGACGTAAATATCAGTCTTCTCTTGAGAGTCCTCTGGAGCTATGGCTATTTAGTTGCTGCCCAGGCCAGCGTCGATAATAATAAGGATGTCACTGCTAAGCGTCAACATCGTTTGGTGATGAATGGGAAAGTAAGTGGCGATCTTTCTGACAGTAGGTGTTGGCTTTCTATGTCCAATGCGGACCCTCCCATCTAGTCACGGGGTCCTTTATGGGTATGTTTCATTCTTTTCATTTTTTGATAGCGTGAAACTCTATTCTTTAGGCCCCATGGTTGGACTCACCCGAGGTTGTACGATATGGCATGCTCTCGTCCTGCATTTAGCCATTTGAGAACCCCATGCTACCACCTCACCATTCTTGGACTAAATCTTCTGGTTTCTCGATAAAGTCTTGGCATTCTCACTCCATTAAGTTTATTTTGCTCTGAATGGATGAAATTTAGTCTCTTTGATCTCTGACGAAACAATAACCTCTTGTGCTATTAAAATCTACATGCCTCTTTTCTGATCAAATTTCTTTTGCTATTATCACATAGCTTATGCTGTTCATGGTCTTTTTCTCTTAAATACATATTCGGATCTTTGGCAGCTCTTTTTATTACTAGACCCCTCGAGATTTTTTCTTCCACTTGGACTTTTTCTTCTTTGTTTAGATTATATGTACTTCTTTCATTTAAGCTCAAAACAGTTTCTGCAATCAGCTCTTCCTTCCTAAATTCATCATTATAGAATGAAGAAAATATGTAGTCATTGAATGAGTTATGCAACAAGTAAGTGCAGCAGTTTATAACATGTTTAGACATAATAAAAAGAAATAATCTTATATTTTTAGAATAAAATAACCACTAAAATAAAATAAGCAAACTCTCAGAAATTTATACAAGAGTTAAAAAGTAATTAGTAATTTTACCAATTCATGACTCAAAGTCATAATTTATGAAGATTATATGATAAGTGGAAATATTAAATTGGGTATGAAACCAATAGAAGTTGAAGGACTAAATCAAGTAGTTTAAATCAAATTTTATTCAGCCCAAACATGGCTTTGCTCCCAAAACGAGGATGGGACCAACATCTCATTTTTGGTGTGACAAGTTAGTATTATCATAACTTCTAGGTTTAAGTGACTGCAAACTAGGTTGATTTTAATAAGGAGTATAGATTGAAAAGCACATGTGTTTAGTAATGTGTTGGCACGATGTGGATGTCCTTGTGTTTGTATAGATGGATGCCGTCCTCAAATCAAGCAAAAGCAACTAAGGTGTTAGCCCTGGAGATCAAAGTTACTGTTTGAGCCATACGAATACATAGTGAGGAAGTCTTTGGGTGAACCGAAAAGAAGCTTCTTGGGGATGTCTCGAACTTATTTCCGGGTATTAAAAGTTGACGGTTGAAAGCCACAGATAAATATGGTAAAGACATGAAGCTAGAGAAGATTCATGGGATAAACATGGAAGGTAGATGTGAGTCACAGTTAGAAAAGTTGCAAGAATATTAGAAGTATGCCTCTCGATGGAAGAGTATCATGTCTCAATCTCACTAGTAATGCGGTGAAATATATGATTGTGGTAGGAAACTAACAGTAAGTCAAAGTTCCAAATCCCATGACGAGTTCTTTGTCTCCGAAGTTTCGGGAAAAGTGATATGTCTGAGATGTATAGGGATTCAGTAAACAGTTCTAAATTTGATACGGAGGAACTTATCGGTGTGAATATGAGAAAATTCCAGTCATCTCAACAAGTATCTACCCCAGAATTGGTCCTCACGGGGCATTCGGTGTAGGCAATTTGAGGATGAACTACTTATTCATCAGAGATATTTGCTTTATGACTACTCTCGACAGTGAATTTCTATCCCGGTTGGTCAGCACACAATGAAAGTAGAGACTAAACAAGCGACGAGGAAATATCTCGAGAGAAGAAGTTTTTTTCTGAGGGCTTGTCCTCCACAGGAGCTTCAGAGTCTGCTTCAGCGAGTCTGACTCGGCTACGAAAGGGGTAGAGGCAGACCAGTGGCACCCCCTGGTTCTAGTAGAGGTGCTTCAATTGGATGGGGAGAAATCCCAGAGTGCACTCATTTCCATAGAAGGCATTTAGGTGTTTACAGGTTATTGACATGAGGGTGTTTCCGATGTGGAAGCACTGATCATTTGATAACACAATGTCCCAAAGAGTCAAGGGATAATAGAAGTCTATAAGAAAGTGGTAGAGGGAAATCGGTTCTGCTACCGGTAGAATCGAGTAGGGGTGAAGTGGCAGGTCGACATAGAGGAAGCGATGGGCGTCCTCTAAGACGATGGATCTTCAGATACCTCACGGGCTATTACTGAGCATATGCGATAAGGGCTCTTGAGGATCAGGATGCTTCTAAGGTTATAGTTGGTATATTTTCTCTTTATGATGTGAGATCCGCATCCATTGATTGATCACGGATCACTCATTCATATGTATGCATTGAGCATGTATTTGATAAGATGCGATAGTGGAATTTGTTGGCATATGACACATCACGACGGATCATTGGACATGGTGTTCTTGTAATTCATATCACGAAATTACCACCATTATTATACCGCTTTGAGAGATTTTCTCAGCGATTTGATAACCTTACCATTAAGAGTTTGACTTGGTTACGGAATAGTTGGATTCTAAACATCAACCATTCATTGATTGTGGCCAACAATGTGTTGGTCTCTGACCAGGTCTAAGGTGATAGTATAGGGCATTAGATCAGGCATGATATCATGCGATCTACTAGATGCAAATTTAGGAGACTTATGAGAAGAAGCTGGTTTATTTTTTGGCATGATATGACTCAGAGGTCGAGTTGATTTAGGAAAAGATTCCGTGCGATCGGATGTATTCCTTGAAGAGTTGCCATGCATTTTCGCAGAAGGAAGGTGGACTTATCCATAGAAATTGTACCAAGAATAGTCACATAGGCTTTCCTCTGAGAATATTCAAAGCGAATTGAAGAAGGGATAAGGTCATTATAGAACTTTGGATAAGGTTTGGCATTAGGCCCGATGTCTTACAAGATTTGCTGTTTCTTGTGAAAAAAAAAATGTGCGTTACGGATGTGCATTGATGTAAACAAATCAATAATTTGTTAATGAGAAAAACAAATATCCGTTATAGGAATTGAAGATCTCTCACGGTCGGTTAAAGGAAGTAGATTTGTCTTTTCGAAGATAGACTGAATCAGAGGTATGGTAGGGTGAAAGATGCAGAGTGTCGAAGCACATATAGAACTGATATGGCCATTATGAGTTTTTAATTGTGTCATTTGGGTTGACTAGTAGAGCGGCATTTATGGATTTAATGAATAGGGTATTCCGGGCCACTATGTGGATCAGTTTATTTGTAGTCTTTTACTTGATGACATCTTGGGTGTATTCTGGGATGTGAGCATGAACAACATCTAAGAACCTTCATGGAGCGTTAAGAGAAAGAAGTTATATGTTGTCTAACGTGCGACCCTTATTGAAGATTAGATGCACATGTATATTATTCCACTAAACTATAAACAGCACGGGTGTTTCATCAGTGTGAGTGCGGGGCTTGAACTAGAAAGCCGAACAATCCACATGACTTCAAGACGACCTATAGGTGCCCACTTAAAGACTATTTTAGTCTTTTTTAATATGTTCTTTGTAATAATGCAAGAGATTTATGCATTTGAACACTCACATTGAGTTTAGATGTGCTTTCACCCAAAACTCTTTCACCTGCTCGGTTTAGGACATATTTAGGGTATAATAAAAGTTAAATATGAATTTTTTGGAAAATAAGCAGAAAACCTTGGCAATTTGTATAGGATAAAACAAAGAATTAATTATGTAATTTGCCCAAAAGGGACATAGAGAGTCATAAGATAAAGGTATGGGTTAAAATAAATGTGTACCTAGTTAAGGACTAAAGTGAAATAAATGAAAACTTAACCCAAAAATGGGCTTTTGGGAAACCAAACATGGCCTAGAGAGAGATCTTTGATTTAAGACCTCACAAATTTGGTCTCATTGGGGGAGAAAGAACCCAGAGAGAGAGAAAAGAGAGAAGAGTTAAGAAGGAAGAAGAAGAAGTTATGGGAAGGAGAATAATAAAGCACAAGGTTAAGCCAAGTTTAAGGTATGGATACATGTTTTTGGTCAGAGGAACTACCTCGATATAAGGATTCTTGTTCGCATTTGATCTTTCTAGGGTTTTGCACAGATTTCATCCCAACCTAGATTTCGGGAAGTAGGGGTTGGTAAACCCAAATGGCACAAAAAGTATGGAACCCTCCCTTCAGAGGCCTGACCATGGTTCAATCATAGTATCGGAGTCGGCTTGAAACAAACCCTAACTAATCTTTATGTTTGGTTTATGTATGGGTCATGACCCATATTAGAGTTGTTTTGGGAGTGATTTATGATAGGTTTTTGGAAGTAAGATAAGTATTGAAAGATGATTTGAGTAGAATAGAGGTTACAAGATGAATATGGAGTGGTTTTGATGTGTGTATTGAGTATTGAGTTGGTTTTGATGGAAAAATGGGAGAAAAACCACCATTTCTGGGCATTTTTGAGGTTTGGTACCTAAGCACTCACACATGTGTTCTAGCGATTGGCACCCCCAGAGGATCAAAAGCCTGCACTCTGCACTCCAATGTTCTATTTCTTTGGATTACATTAAGAGCCAGCTATAACTCGTCATTTATTATCCGATTATAATGATTCAAGTGGTCGGGTAACTAGACTTCAAGAAGAACAAATCTCCTTGAAATAAGTATCTTCACTCTAACCTCATTTAGCCCGTAAAGTCATCAGGCAGGGGCTATGTCTAAGAAATTTCTGCCCTGCTTAACATAGAGTAGCCCCATTGCTTAGGATATATCTTCGAGTTTCGGTGCTCCGATTCGTGATTCCAGTTGGAGAAGAACCCTTAGCACCTTAGCTTCAAATGAGTATAAGAACTGGGGCAGCATGGGAGTTAAGACCCCTAAAAATGAGTATTTCAAACTATCCTAGTGTAATACGGGCAAATCGACTAGTTCGCATGAAATGCCATAACTCAGCTCGATGATTCAATTAGAATGATTCCACTTCTAACTAAATTAGATTCATAGAGGAACAAGAATACATTAATGATGTGAATACATGTGTCATATCAGAGTAAGTATATGAAATGCCATATGTAATGTGCATGAAACTGGAAAAGTATAGGAAATGCAATATGTATGATGTGTTCAGCTTAAACATGAAATGGATATGAAACATGAAATGAAACTAACATGAACATAAACATGAAAGGAAATATGATCAACACATACTGTGGCTAAGAATGCCCGTGTAATTATTCGCATTTAATAAAATAGATTATATACGACATGATCCCATATAAATGCTAAAGATAATAAATGATACTTTAAATATATTATCGAACAAGCGATAATCAATTAAGAAGGCTACTTAATAGATAAAGACCTGATAGAAAAACATTGAATAGATAAAGACTTGATAGAAGTACAAGTAATGTGTATATGACCTCCAGATGGTATAAGCCTCAGAACTCTTACGTAAGATCTGGAATAAAGATAAAGCTACAAAGACAAATATGTATATAAGTCATATATCTCGAAATATGAAAATGCAGATTCGAATAAATGATTGTACATATCGCATATGATTACCGATGACCATAATTATTCAGAATATGAGATATGTGAACAACATGTACACACATGGATTGTCCGCTTGAACTTGGTAGGATGTATAGGCATGCTTATAAGGGATTACAATGTCGCATCATGAGTTTATAGATATCAAGGCCCCATTCGGGGTCAATGGGCTTATATCCTCGCTTTGATCATTACATGACATAAGTCACTATCTCAAGATAGTGATGATACCTTCAGTATATATTATAGAGATCACTGCCTCGCATGTACCGATAAGACTTTCTGGAAAGACATACGTATATTTCCCATATTCGCTTCATGTATTTCCAGAACATGAAATGATAAAAGAAAATGACAAGTATATGCAAATGAAATGTAAAGGAATATATGACATATATGAGAAGCATAGCAAGAAAGAAGGTATGATAGTATACAAAATTTATCAAGAAGTAAAGTACAAGATGATATGAAAAGCATATGAGATATGATAAGGCATGAAAGATGAACACATGAAAAGTATAGAAAGTATATAAAAGAGAAAGGTATATGAAAAGTATAGTATATGAAAGCACATTAAAGTATATGTAAAACCTATGATAAAGATATGATATAGATAGTAAAGTATAAGCTCTACACTCCTAAGGGAGATATGAAGATGTGATAGAAATCTGCAATTCAAAAGTAATATATATGAAGCAATAAGTTATAGAATGAATGATGGAATGATGTGCCATAGAAACAGAATACAAAGTAGAAAAGTATAGATAGGAGATATGCCAAAGACATAGAATATAAATGTAAAAGATCGTACATGCACAGGGAATGTAAAGATGATAAGTAATAAAAGCGAAAGAATATGTATGATATATAGAAATGCATATGTATAAGCTTGTGACTGGCCACCATTGGTGGTTGTCCATGCTATGTTCCACTATTCGTAAAGCTAAAGACAAAGCTCAATCCGTAATCAAGAGGAGGCTAGAGGATAGACATCACACACCACTGCATAGCCATCTCAAAGATAAGTGCTCACCAAGTCAATGCCTACGATCTCCTCTGATGCTTTATTAGATATGTATATGTATAAGTGTATGTATAAGATGTAAACTCCAATGAAGGAGTATGATTATATCTTGTATTCCACTGCTACAAAATATATTCAATAGCAAATGTACATGTATAAGTAAATGGGACTCAGTATATGTGTATAGATTTTGATGGACACCACTCCGGTGGTAGTTCTTTTGTATATGTAAATGATTTTTGGTCATTACAAAAATTGTTTGTATACCCATAGGTACAAGTACAGCTCTGATAAAGAACATATTAATGAGTCTTAGTATATAGTCTCGCCAATAGCGGGACTGGGCTTCGATCCGCCATCTGTGCCTGACCAGTGGATCCTGGGCGTGACATTATGAATATAGTTTGTAATCCGCTATTGAATATATTTAAGATAAATGGTTAACAAAGATATTAATAGAACAAGCAGAAGGTATGGTAAAAAGTAAAAGATAGTAAATGTTAAGCTGTGATCGAAAACTCCCGTTAGGTGTCAAGTTAGATGGTAAAGAGGCGTGACAAGTTAATTAATCATTATACCAAAAATGAGATATTGTTGGTCTTATCCTCGCTGGGAGTTAAAGCCATGTTCGGGCTTAACAAAAATTTGATTTAAACTTTACCTCCCTTGCATTTAGATCCTTCAACTTCTATTATTTGCAATTCAATTTCTCAATATTTCCACTTTATCATATAATCTTCATAAATTATGACCAAGTCCTAAATTGGTAAATTACTAATTTACCCTTAACTCAGATAAATTTCTAGATATTTGCTTATTTTATTTTAGCATTATTTTATTTCGAAAAAATATACATTTGTTTCTTATTATACCCAAAACATGCTATAAACCGTTGTATAATTGCAGGGAGTTATGTCTTCTCATTAAACTAAGCAATGTTGCTCTTTACAACCAGGATTTACATTATCAATTCTCATACATTTAGCTTGTTCAACATCATGTTGCTTCAGACTTTTGCTAAGGTTGAAGTGGACTTCTTTTATCCCAACTCTCAAGGTAAGCTCCCTCTTCTTCACATCAATCAAGGTTGCTCATGTTGCTAGGAATGGTCTGCCAAGCATAAGTGGAATCTGCTTGTCTTCCTCTTGTCAATCACAATAAAGTCAACTAGAAAAATGAACTTCCCACTCACCAAAGACATCTTCCAAGATGCCTTCAGGTCGCTCACTGAATAATGTGTTCTACCATCTGTATCAGAAGGGGAGTTAACTCCCCAAACTTAATCTTCTTACCATTGACAAAGGCATAAGTTAATGCTTGCACCATAATCACATAGAGCTTTACCAAACTCATAGTTCCCAATTGTGCATGGTATTGTGAAGCTCCCTGGATCTTGCATTTGAGGTAGATTCTTCTGAATTATAGCACCTAAATCGGGAAAATGGGGCCTACTACTACCTTCATCCAATTCCTCTTCTCGTTGATAATGTCCTTCATGACTTTTCATAATGTGGCATTCAGCCAATGCCTCAAAGAAAGGGATATTGATTTACTCTTCAACATAGCCATGAACTTCATACCGAACATTCAAAATTGGATTGGTCAGTGCCTCTATGGAATGAGATAGAGGTTAATAAGCTCACTTCTCCTTCATCGTTTCCTTTCTTTGGCTTATTTCACCTGCTCCTTCCAACCCGAGTCTCTATCCCACATTATAGTTTTCTTGTTCTTACCGCCAATGAATTCCTCGATATGCTTTCTTTGTTCGAGTTTCAACTGATTCTTCTTAGCTTCTTTGTTTATTTTCAATTCTTTCGCACTCCTCGACGCCATGTGCCCTTAGATTTTTCTTTGTGTCGTCACTATGAAGGAACCTACTAACTCTCTACAACTAAGGGCCGGGCCAGTTCTACTCTAAGTTTCCGTGACTTTAGTGAGGCATTCAGACGTTTAACATAGTCAGGCTCTCGTCAAACACTACAGTGTTCAAAGAAACTCTCTACACATGCATGTTCAACATCCTCTTGTTCTCAGACATGTAATTCAGCATCTGATCTTCAAAGGATTGGGATCTCCTTTGTCCTTGATTGTCTACTCTCTTAACACCTTGTTGTAGTCCTTAGAAACCAGGTGGAGCATAATTTTGTCGGAAATTCTGAACTGGTCTTAAACCTTACAACATTCTACCTCCATAAGAAAGGTTCTCATGGTTCCTCAAGGTCAGTGTAGTGGTTGCAGGGTTGCTGGGCAGCTTGAAATTATAGCCCCTATTCCTATTCACAAATTGAGCTTCCTCTACTTGATAGAGACCTTCTTGAGCAAGACCCTGATCAGCTATACTTTTTTGCTCAGCTTCTTTCACAGTTCCCACTTCATTATAGGAATGACCTCTTCTTTCTTGGTTATTCATCATGTTCATGATGGCATCTAGCTTAGCTTCAATGGCTAACATTTTGTTCATCTCAATTACTCCACCTCCTCTCAGCCTGCTATTGTTCCCTGAAGCTTCAGATGGAGCTTTTGTAGTTGCTCTTAGCTAGTTCATTTATAAGTTGAGCAGATTCCTCAACACTTTTTCTTCTGAATGCACCTCCAAAGGCTACATCCACAGTTCTTTTAGAAGTGTAGTCCATGGCATGGTAGAAGATATCCATCTGAGTCATCTGCTCAATACCATCTATCATCGACATCTCCTCAGCCAGCTTGCTCGTATCTCTCCCAAGCATCAGACAAGGATTCATCCTCCTTCTATTTGGAAGCAATGATTTCTCCTCTCCTCTCAGAAGTGAGGGCTGGAGGAAAAAATCTACTCAAGTATGCCTCTACCAATTCCTCTTAGTTGTTGACTGAGCCATAAGGAAAGGACTCAAACCAAATGGAAGGTTATGTCCCTCAGATAAGAGGTCACTGCAATGACCACATCGACCATCCGGTCCATCTTCACTGTGGTCAGGGCTATTCCCAAGAATCGCCTGTGCTCATTCGATCCTCACTGGATGCCCAAGAACTCGATGTTGCTGCACCATAGTAATGAGGGCAGGTTTCAATTCAAAGTTGTTCACCTCTATATTTGGTTGTCTTACTACAGAGTATTCCTTCCTAATAATTGGTCTCCAGAAGTCTTGTATTATCCTCTGTCTCTACTGAGGTCTATCAGCTACAACAACTGGTATATTCTGATCAATCACTCTTTGTTCTACCATGACTGGTGCTTCTGCTACTATTATTTCTTTCTTCAAATTTCTTATTGTCCTCTCCAGCTCAGTGTCTAGTGGTAATAAATCATCTCTTGTTCTTTTATGCATGTAAGAATCACCTAAAATTATAGCACACTAAAATCAAAGTAAGTTCACTAGATAAACTTCATTGTAACATAGATAGCACAAAAGAAAGACATGCATAATCCATGTTTGGGTTATATATATATATATATATATACATATATATATATCTCTTATATATATATATATATATATATATATATATATATTACAAGTTTCTAAGATTTGGTAAGGAAAAATGTCAATTAGCAATTTTCTTTTTGGTGCGGAATATTGATCATAAAAATTTCTCAATCCACAGCGGCGGCGCGAAAACTTGTTCATACGAAATTTACGTGACACGGCTACGAAGACTCTTGATCCCGGACGGTGCTAAAAACATGTTGATTGCCCAAAAATTTGCTCACCTCATTTCTAACACTACTTCCAAGGACTGATCGGAGTCCGTAAAGGCAACGGCATCAAAACTTGATTAAGACGAAATTTTATATAGACGGTTAATGTAACAACGATTGTCCTAATGTGTTTTCTCTTTGTTTGCTTATGATAATATACTTAAATTCAGTTTTGTCTAAATTTGTGATCGGGGTGAATCGTATATATTCGGTTGAATTCTTGGTGTTCTTTATGAAACTAAGTAAGTTCACGAGAAATTTTCAATAATACGATGATACTCCATATTATCTTGTTATATAGAACCATGGCGACCCAGTGGAATCAAGCGGGCAGCTAAAAGATGGGAAAGCAGCGGAGCGTAGAGCTTGAAAAGATTGGTCCATCAAAGGGCTACGGGTTAGCCTGCGGTGAAGCTACCTTTAGTGGTAAACGCCATCTGTGAAGAGTCGCCAGCGTGAAGACGACCTTGAAATCAGGCCTCGGGTCCACCAGCTGTAAGCCACCTTGTGCGTGGCAGTTCCATATTCACGGGGAACTCGAAAAGACCACAGCACTACGGGCATTGATGGGCAGCGTCTTGAGGAATAAAAAGGAGTAATTTGAAGCAAAAGGATTGGATCGATGAGAAGAAGATACACGGGAGGAGATCAACGGAGATGGATTCGGGAGAGATGTCAAGGCAGTTCTCAATATAGCCACCCTCTCTAACACCTCATGATTCACATCTTTCAATGTAATGAATAATGCAGTAAACTAACTCTTTTCTCTAGGGTTTTGCCAACTAACCACGATTTAATGGATTGATTTTTCGATTTTAGCTTATTTGAATGTTAATATGAGTTCATATGTTTGCTTTAGTGCAGGTTTTAATTACATGTTGTTATGGCCCAGCAGCTGACATGCTAAAGTGAGGAGTTGAGATGAGAAGATAACTAGGGGCGTAGTTAGAAGTAACATACAGATAGTGTGAAGAATGGAGATATTCAATTTGCCAGTGTGGCACTTAGGGTTTACACATTGGGCGTTTGGCGGAGTTGAGGCGGATGCAATACATCCCAGCTGGCGAGATAGGCCAAAATATATCTCGAGAAGATATCTTGCAGGAAAGATCAACCTTAACCTGCTTCGTATGAACACTTCAATAAAGCCTTAATTGAATTGACATCTATCCAATGTGGTAGGAGACGGTAAAACCCTAGGTTTCTCAGCATCGATATAATTCAATACATCTAATTTTAAGTTTTTGTTAATTCCAATAATTTAGTAGTGATTCGCTTTAGGATTAGATCCAAATATTGTCGAAGTCATTAAATCAGTAGTCAGCACGCTTCTCTTTGAGGAAACGACACTTGACTAACCACTACACTACGTCAACTCGACGCGTATACTTGCGCACACATTTCTGTTGTCACCTAGAAATGAACCTCGAAGTCAGAGGTTAGAACTTCACCCATGATTCGTGTCTTTAGAAGTGCATTAGTTCTAAGAGTGCCATTTGTTATACCCACTAGTTACTACTCTTGCTCTCGAGTAGTCCGTCACGTGTCAGTGGATCACAGAGTCAAAGCAAGATCTGACGCTCTTTTTTAGGTATAATCTGCTGATACTTAGAACATAAAATTTCCAAAATAATAACAATTAAATCAATCCAATACTCAAACCCACAACATTCATTTAAATACTACAAAATGATAACCAAAACTCTAATCCCTTCCCAAAGGGAGCTTAGCCTTCCATAACTGGATCACAAGTGACAATGACCAGTTCAGTCAAACATCATTGGCTTGTATTAAAACTGAATAAAATAGATTCTGCATGCTCAAATTCCACTCAAGTTAGGACATAAATGAAGCTTGATTTACAACGTCAGGCGAAATGTCAGCTGAGATCCATTACTCACAATCTAAAGATAAAATAAAATAAAATAAGAAAATAAGAAAAGAAAAAATAAAATATACAAAAGCTTCAGCTACTCTTCCGCTTCTTGAGAAATTCTACAACTCGTTTCCTTAAAAGCTATGCACTCTACCCTAGGAGCTTCTATTTATAGGCCTAAATGATTGGGCCTTGAAAACGAGGCGGATAATGCGTACTTCGAAAAGCCCAAAAATCTGCCCTAGTCACACCTAATGTCACGACATTGCTGTTGTGATGTTGTGGCTCAATTTCAAGTGTTGCGACTCTGCATTTTTCTTGTCTGTGAAATGTCGCTACTTTGAGAATCGATGTAGCTACTTTGATATATTCTTTGTTAGATGCGATTCTAGATGGTGCCTTCAATGTTGCGTACGTTTATCTTATGTCGCGACTGCGGGGTGGTATCGCGGCATTTATGTGATGGTGTCACGACTCTAAATGTGCCATTTGAATTCACAATGTCGCGACTTTGGGTTCCGATGTCCGCATTTCCCACTTTTGGTGTCGGCACTGCGATCGCTGACTGCGGAGTTGATAGCGACTGCGTATTTGATGTCATGACATTCCTTAGCTAATGTTGCGACTCTTTTCACCCAATGTCGCGACTTTGAAGTTGATGTCACGACTCTTTTCACCCGATGTTGCTATTCTGGAGTTGATGTCGTGACTCTGGAGTTGATGTCGTGACTCTGGACTTTTGACTGCTTTCTGACTCTGGAGTTGATGTCGTGACTCTGGACTTTTGACTACTTTCTGCTTCTTTTCTTGCTATTTTATTTGTTTTTCATTATATTCCTACAAAACACAAATCTGGGCAAAGATTCTATAATTTTGCATTACATTGAACTTTTAAGCCTTAAATATTCATTAAAAATGGACTTAAAAATAAATGAGTTTCATATTCATCATTTACCCAACAAGCTAACGTGTCTAGTTAAGGTCAACCCACTAATCAGAAAAACTCATTTCCATGGATAGAACATTTTCCTATAGAGAGATTATTAGGTTTGCCCGATATACTGACTCTAGAGAACTCTAATTCACACCATATTTGTAGTATACTAAAATACCCTAAATTTTTATAATAAATTTTTATTATATATATTGCAGGTGAATTAAAACCAACTTAGGTATTTTCGAGAGTATTAAATGATTATATGGTTAAAAAGCCAAATCTGAATATTATATGCTAAATGAGAATTAGTTGGACTCGGAAATTAACCAGTGTAAAGGAAGCGATTTTGGAAATTTGTAGAGCGGGACTAAGAATTGATTGTAAAATAAGTTTATATGTCTAAGTGTAAATATGAAGTTGAAGTACAAATAAAAAAATGAAATATGGGCTATAAAGCAATTTGGGAGAAACTTAAGTCAAAAGAATGCATTTTTGTGGCCAAACAAGGCCTTATGGAGAATAAGTGACTTGAAGACCAAAAAAAAAGGGGAAATGGAATTTGTGTGTAGGCCAAACATGGCCTTACACTTAAAGGGGATTTAAAGACCAAAAGTGGTCTAAGTTATCATTAGAGCAAATCCGTTTTTGGAGAAGGAGATAGGAGAAGGAAGAAGAGGCTAGACGAGAAGGACATTGAGTTTTGGTTGGGTCTCTTCCCCATTTTTCTTCTCCTTTGTGATCAAGCTACTTAGAAGTGGAGATTTGAAGAGGCTAAGGTAAGAAAACAAAACCCTAGCTTCATCTTTTGTGATTTTGATTTTGGGGAAAAGCCCTAACTTAAGAAAAAGAGGTTTTTATTAATTCTAAACCACTTTTGGAGTTGTTTGGGTGGATTCCATGATGGGTTTTGAGGTAGGATGGATTTGGGGAAGTTTATTGAAGAAAATTGGGTGAGAAATGGCGAAATCTACCATTTCTGGCGAGTCCATGATTAGTACCATTTCAACTTTTGAATATAAGTACCCATTCTGCAGGAGAAAGATGATGCTTGGTACCACTCAAAGTGAATACCGATACCCGATAACGAAGAGGACTGTTACCGATTACCAGTAGTTAGTGAGTAGGTACCAGCTTACAAAACGGGGTGAATACTTAGGTCTCGTCAAAGTGGTGTGATGCAGATTAACTCCGCCTCTCTTGTTTTTGTATCCCTTGCACTTTTAAGTCTCATATTCGTACATCGATTGTTTAGGGACCCTAATAAATGACTAATAGGGGTTCAAGTAAGAATGAAACTAAGTGAAAAACGTATCGTACCTCGCCGCCTCGGCGATATTCGTTTACTACAATTAATTGTTCAACCACTAAGAGTGGAGAATTGTATTTGACTAAGTCTGCGGAATTGAATGACCTTTGACCTAGGACTAGTATTGAAAGAGACAAGGAGATGATAGAATTGGTTGTTCTGTTCTCTGTCTGTTTTGTTCTTTGTGACTCAATTCTCATTTCAAGTTCTATTTGTGAAATATATATATATATTGATTTGTATTATGAGTATTCAAAATGTTTGTCAAATATTTGCATGTGTGCGTGTATTTGAACTATAAGTGGATTTACTACATGTGAGAAATTGATTTGAAATGTATTATTGAATAATCAACATGAAGGGATTCACCAACTGAGTTCGTCATGAAGGTAATCGTATTTGTTAAATCTGAGAAATACATTCTCTTGAATGACAAGCGAGGTGGGATTCACCAAGTTGAATCAGTCATGAATGTTAATTTCTATAGTCCAATGTGAAATTTATATTGAATGCGAAATCATTACTACTAGTAATGAAACAAGACGGGATTCTGATGAATGCATTGTGAATGTTGACTTATATTCATATGTGAAATCATGACCCAGAAAACGAAAAATGATATTAAAAAGTGTATTTGTATAAGTATCTTTTACATTACACATAGACATTGCATAAAGGCATTATTTTGATAAATGCATGATTCGTATTGAACTGAAATGAAATACAGAACAGTATAGAACCACTAAGTATGAAAATGCTTAATGTATTGTTTTATCGATGCGCAGTGTAGGTGATAGCGTTGATTGAAGTATCTTTCAGTTACCTTCATCCTCCACCATTTTTTAGCACTTGTTTTGTAAACAAAGGGAGTTCAACTCCGAAATCATTTTTTTACCTATATCTGAATATGATTTTGGATATTATATTGTGAACGGCATAAATCACCATTTAGTTCATCTATATTTTATTAAGGAATTGCATTGGGCCTTGTATTTATGACACCCAGAGTGAAATCCTTCATAAAGATTTGACACTTGCTTATATTAATGAAATGTATTTGATAAATGGATTTAATAAATGGCTTGATCGGGCGTCCCGGGTTTTGGTCGAATCATGGCAGGGTGAAGAAGGTCGGACTCGAAGTCCTTCTAATAGTGGAAGACATTAGCTTTAATATATTATTAAGGGGTTTCTTTAAATTAGTCTCATCATGGCATTAGCAAGATTTATATATATATATATATATATATATATATATATATATATATATATGTGTGTGTGTGTGTGTGTGTGTGTGTGTAATCTGGTATTACACAGGGATATGCATAATTATTACAACCATGAAATTCATCAAATTTACATTTCAAGGTCTTCTTTCTTGGATCCTCCTCCATGCTCTTTCTCCTTTGTCTCCACCAATATTTGATCCTATGTAATCTAGTTACATGCATTGAAAAGAACCTCGAGTTACATTTGAGGGGGGTTAGATAGAGAAGAAAGACATTGAGAAAATCTGAGGCGAGGGACTCTGCATGCCTGACCTTGAGTAACCATGCAATATACTTAATACCATTAGGCATTATCCATAATCCATCCATCATGCCAACATGCCCTTAAACATGCGTTCTCTAATGCATAGCTTTAATGTGGATAGCGCACCATGATTTCAAAAGCACATGAAAAGGTTTCAACACTTGATCTCAATTGATCCATAACGCGATTCAACCCTTGAATCATCAACCCGATTCATCTTTCAAATCTTTAACTGATTCAAGTACTTAAACTAATAACCCGATTCAACTCTTGAACCATAAATGCCTAAAGGTGCTATTTTTGTTCAATCTCTTTAAGGTAATTTCAACATGGTTTTTCATTTTTCTCAAAACCTTTAAAATCCATGATTCCATAAATTATAAGGTTGAACACTTCAATCTTAGCTTTCATATTTTCATCTTAGTCATGCTAGAGATTGGTACTCAAAATAGTGCAAGGACAATAAGAGAAAAGAGGAAAAAATCACACAGAAGATCTTCATGTGTGCAACGTTGAATGCTTGGAAGAACATCGAACTGTGTCACGTCGTGAAATGAACTTTTCACGTCGAGACGTGACTGAGGATCCTCCGTATCACAACATGGAGACCAATTTTATGTGATATTACTTTGGGCTTAAGTAAGCTCCATCACGACATGTGGAGCTCACGTCGCAACTGTGTTCTTCGGCAAGTCAAGATAAAAATCCCAACTTTGGGAGTTTTAATCTCATTTAAACGGTTTCTTCTTCACTACAATCATGTTTAATCATCTCATGACCAGACTACATGAAGAAGAACACTGGATCAAGTCTTTTCAAAACAAAACCTCATTTTTGAACATTTCAAAAACATGGGTATAAAAAACCAAAAACTCTCAACAAAGAACCAAATTTGATGCACACAAGTGTGCTCTGATACCACTAGTGGGTTTCTATGGTGGCATATCATGCCAAAGCAACTGAAACTTTACATTTTTCGAAAATCAAACCCATCAAGGATTGTATTGAGGCATCAAATCGGTTCAAAACAAAGAGGATGTGGGATTTATACCTCTTGTTGGTGTAAAATCGAACCCGAAGGGTGATGCAACATCGATCGAAGAAAACCACATGCTTGGTTTGCCTATATTGGTATCCACATGAAGAGTGGGTAGGTAACCTCGAAAGAACCGTCTTGGATGAGTCTCGGCCTTCTTGAAGTCTAGATCAAGATAGAGCCAGAAAGCCGGTTGACTCGAGTCACACGAAGCGGGTTGTTCTTGAACCTCTCTCAACAGACACTCTTCTTGAGAAAAATGGGCTAAAGACTTCTAGGGTTAGGGTTTCTCCATAAGGTCTTATTTATATAAAAACCTTTGCCCTTGAAATGTCGGAAGTGACCTTATCTTTAAAAGATAATAGACTACACGCATCTCTATGCGTTATGGCATGTTCCCTCCTGGCGCTTAAGCCCATGAACAAGCCCAAGCCTCCTTTATCTCTAAGCGAACTTTCAAATCCCAAGATTGCGCTAATCTTGTATTCCATTCTAAATTGATCCCTTATATTTGGATCACATCCAAATCATTTATATCAGCCCAGCTCTTCTAAGTAAGTGACCCGTAGGTTCGATTCGTTGGCCATAGTTGTAATTGTGGTCAAGCAAGTCATAGCGGCGTCTAGCAACATCATGACCCCCGATGATTGATCGGAGGCCGGTGGTCGACTCCCAACGCCCATAGACAATTCTGCGCCTTGATTAGTCCTTTCACCAATCTATACCCTACTAGGTTTAGAGCATGGACAACGTATAGCTCCCACTAGACTAGCTAGCCACATCTAGCCCATGTGCTATTAGATCTTGTACCTGGACTCATTACTCATCAGTTATGCACTTGAAGACACTCTTCATGGAATTTCCACTCTGACCATAGATTCTCGAATAATGATCCTGACAAGAGGCTATAGGTATACTCTCCATTTAATGGGATGGCTAATCCCTTGTTGGCTATCATTACTTTGAACATCTCTCAATCCTGTACTCATTAGTCTACCCTATGGGCAACCTCGAAAGGTAACAAGGAAGAATCAAAGTACTGAGAATCGACATCGAAGATATCGCCCAGGCACCTCGAGTACAGGATACTTGCATCATTGCTATGATGAGACAATCCATCTACATAGCCAGGGTAATCCATATGATTGTCTCATGGCAGTCTAATGCTTCTCTTAACCAGCATCCACATGTCAACTCTAATCAACTCATGATCACAATTTATAAGATCCACTACTTGATCCAATCAAGGAGTATGACATGTGCTAGTATGTTCGGATCAACAATGTCTAGTCTCGTCAATCTTATGACTAGGGATAATTTAGATTCTAACATAATTACAAATGATAAGAATCTTATTATCATGATTTCCTTCATGCTATGTTATGTGTCATGGACTTCATTAATTGATATAAGAACGCTATTAATTCATTTAATAAATGAACATCAATATAATGAAGATGCCTGAAATAGCAACATAATATGTACAATAAGTGCTAAAGGTGATTGTCTTTAGAGCACTTCTCTAACATGTTCATTACCCTTGAAGCTTCGAGGAGGTACACAATGATTGTTAGGAATAGAACCTTTGTCAAGGAAAAAGGTTTTGAGCACTCATAGGACTTCTTTAGGAAGGACATTGAAAATAAAGGGTGGTTAGAGCTATGTAAACTCCCTAAACCACTAGTCATATCAATTGTTAGGGAGTTCTACTCAAACCTAGATGATCAAACTTTAAAGAGAGTGTGGATAAGGGAAGAAATGGTCCACGACAATGACGCATCCTTCTGACCTACTAAGGTGATTAGCTGAGACCTATGAGAACTTAAGAAACGAGCCCACTTACTCTGAGATCATCAAGTGCTTAACTAACAACCAAGAGAAGTGGAAGATCAATCATGAAGGGCAAGTGGTAAACTTCAAGGCTAAGGGCCGACTGTACATCCCTAAGGTGGAGGCATCACTTCATCACCTCAAGGATCCTCCCCACCACTAATGTGTGTGAAGTTACCATGGAGTGGGACATCCTTAACTTTGCTATCCGTCATAGTATCAAGTTTGATATCGGTAAAATCATTGAGGAAGCAATTTGGGACAATAGGGATGCAAGGAAGAATTTGGGATACCCCTTTCTCTTATCGGATTATGTGAAATAGGGTAGAATCTGAATCGAATGAATGGTTTTACCCCATGAGGCAATAGTTACAGCAAAGAAGAAAGAAAAATGGAACATTGCTAAACCTGAAATTAACATGAGTTGGATGAATCTATAGTGAAGATAGGATCAAAAATGCCACACCGAAGACTATACCTACATGATGAGGGTGCATCATCCTCCCCAGCCTCCTGATCAACTCCATGAGCTCATGGTGAGGTGGATTCCTTTTGGGATGAGCACCAAGAGTTTCAAGTAAGTGTTAATGACAATTCGAGGGCTGAGAGCCGAAATACCATTTTGAGCAATCCAAACAACATTTCGACATAATTTGCTTTCTGACTCCTCTCTCTCCATGCCCCCACCACCACCACCACATGGAGATAAGTGAGATGATCACATCTAATCATCAGGGAAGCCCTCTTGTCTCTTAACTCTTATTCTTTCATTTATGACAATGTATTGCTGGAGTTTGGGGGTGAGGGTCGTGGTTTGGTTGAATTTGAGAATTCTTAGATAGCCTTTGTGATCTATTAGTTTTTTAGGGTATCAATTGTGTTTGTGTTTGCTTATGTGTTGGCATGCTTGTTTGTTGTGTATGGTTTTGCTAATTTAGTTAAACTTGTTTGCTTTAGTGAGTTGTTTGCTTTTCTAGTGTCATTGCATATTTTTAGTAGTGTCTTTGGTTTTGTTGGTTCATTTGTGAGTATGTGTGGGGCCTTTATCTTTAGTTTTTATTATGTTTTAGTCCATTGAGTTGAGTTTGGTTTCATGCTTGCCATGAATTGAACACATGAACACATGAATTGAACACATGAATTCAAGGTTTTAAGGCCAATTGTGTATACATGATTGTTTGTTTGATTTAGGAAAATGTGCATGATTGGTGGTGGATGACTTAGTTGGTCTCCTCCCTCTTTTATCAAGAAGCCATTTCTTTTTGAAGCTTTCACACACATATGCACTATATCTCTCTAATAAACGTTTTCCTTACTAAATTGAAATTGAATTCACCATGAGAGTTGTTAATTGGTTAAGTGATGAGACACCTCAAAAGAGGATTGCCAATGTGCCCAAAACCAAGAAAAGTGAAAAAGAAATAAAGAAAAAGAAATAGAAAAAGCAAGAAAAAAGAGAAAAAAAATGAAAGAATAATAGTAACATGATTAGTTTGTAATCAGATCTAGGTAGTCTGAGGGCCTTTTAAAGGCTAAATGCCACACGAGAAGAAAATTGGCGAGAGTCGTGACACCACTGCTTCATGGGATAGAAGATAGTTTATCTCACAAAGTAGGTGCTTAGGTGTTTAGTTGAGTGTTCGGGGTGAAGTTCGAGGGAAACTTAATGCCCGATGCCCTTAACCAACTGGTAGGAAGTCACCAGTGGATCCCCACTATAGGGACACTCCTCTATACACTCTTAGCATTGCTTCCTACTTTTTAATTTTTGTGTTTTGAATAAGTAAGATGTGTTCCCATCCTTTTCTTAGTTAACCTCTTTGAGATGAGATAAAGTTAAGGTTTTGGGGGTGCTTGGGCTTGGCCTATGTTGAGGATCTTACAAGGAAAATTGCATATAGTTCCCTTAGGAAAGGTGATTGACGATGTGGGAGTAACTTCCTTTGTTCACTATACCAAATCATGCCTTGTCCTTCAAAGATTATAAATGATTTTGGATCCAAATTTTGGCTATTGTGTTTTTACATATCTCATTCACTATGTTCATACTTAATTGATTCTATGCACCTTGCTCAGCCCAGGTTTGTGTTGTCTTTTTGTTTTGTGTTAGTGTTTATTCTAGTCATGTCTCTCCTTTGCTTGGGGACAAGTAAGGAAATGAGTTGGGGTGTGATGAGTATTCATTATACTCATTACAAAGCCAGGTTTTTAGTTTCTTTCAGTTATATTTCATCATTTTAATAAGTGTTCTTACACCAATTTGGTTCCTATTTGCATTTCAGAGTCTAATCCAAGGATTTGTAACTAAATAAGGCATTTTGAGGTAAAAAGAAGTAAAGAGGCAAACCAAGGTAGAAATTCAATCTCACGTCACGACGTGGTGTCCAGACATCACGACGTTGTTGATGCTCCAGAAATGATAAAGCTCAACGTTGCTACGTATGGGTCGTCACGTCGCAACATCTCATGCAAAATTTCTGAAGAAGGAGCTCGCACGTCACGACGTGACGTCCATATGTCGCAACATGGCTTGTAAAACTATTGAAGAAGGAGCTTGCATGTTGAGATGTGACGTTCAACGTGGTCGGTGACCTAATGATTGCATCCAGCCCAGATTTTGCAAAAAGAGGAAGCCTACCTCGGGAGTATAAATAGGAAGTGCCCTAATTTGGATGGAGAATTCTTGGGGAGTGTGACAAGGAGATATTGAAGATTTTGGGAAGACTTGAAGATTTGAAGAGGAAGAAGAGGAAGAATTGGAGATCATCACCTCATTAGAGTTTTTTCTACCCTCTTTATGTTTATAGTCCATTTTATGTTGTCTTCTCTCCTCATAATGTTCTAAATTTGTAGCCTAGGGTTTTGGTGTATATTGCACATGAATGTTGTAATCAATTGTTGATATTCTTCTTAATTGTTATATGGAATGTTACTTGCTTATTATCTCATCGTGTTCTTCACGCTTATTGATAATTGATCCTTATCAATATGATTTGTCACCTATTGCAAGACCTGAAAAGAGAGTAATAGGTTAGACTTAGATGAAATAACATAATCCTCCATAGACTAGAAATACTCATAGGTTTTATGTGGTGATTATGGCTTTCTTAGGTTTAGTGCACTTCTTATGTCTTGGGGTTGAGTAGAGATGCAATATACCTAGATCTTAGGAGTAGATTATGGGTTACCGAGAGAGATCCATAAATATTTCAGTGAGACTCTCAACTTGCAAGAATTTCATATGATAAATTGAGTGAAGATCAATGTCAATTGCTTGAGGATTGTGCAACTGAAACCAAACCCCTCATTCATTCATATATTTGCCTCATTTTCACTGTTGTTTAAATTTCAATTCGAAGTTATTCTCATTTGTTTAGATCCAATTTTTGTTAAAACATTCATTCGAATAAAGTAGGAATTCCTCGATTTCAGTACTTAACTAACCATTTCCCGGTGGGTTCGACACTCATCTTCCATTGTATTACTTGTTAAACGATGCGTACACTTGTGTTTTTCTAGTGTAGTTAACAGTGGAGAAACAAAGTGGACAATGTGTTAAAGCCTTGAGATTTGATCGTTGAGAGGAATTCACTTCACAAGCTTTCAACTCATTTGTGAGGAGCAAGGCGTACGCAGAGAGCTTACTAATTTTTTCCATATACACTGGAGCAGAACGGGGTAGTTGAACAGAAAAATCTAATTGTTATAGAGATGGAAGAAGCATGTTACAAGAAAATGGTTTGTCAAACCAATTTTGGTGTGTAGCTGCTGTTATAGTTGTCTGTATATTGAATATTTCTCTAACAAGAAATGTTTTAAATTAGACTCCATATAAGGTATGGACTAGAAGGAGACCTAGGGTAAGTCGTTTTAGAGTTATTGGTTGTATTGCTTATACATTGATCAACTCACCAAATATTAGCAAGTTAGATGAAAAGTCCACAAAATTATTTTTATTGGATTTTGCACAAAGTCAAAGGCATATAGGCTTTTTAATCCTACAAGTGGAAGTATATGCCTTTTAATCCAACAAGTGAAAGTGTAATCATCAATAGAAACGTGATATTCAATGAAGAATGGAGATGGACATTGCGTGAAGGTGAAGAAGGAACAATTCAATTTGAGGACATTTTAGATGATGAGCGAAAAAATGAAACAAAGCAAACTCATTTTCTATCAACTACATCTTCAGAGTCTTCTACTTCATTACTCTTAATGTGCAATTCATCTATTTCAAGCAACTCATCCTTCCAAAGCTCGTTAGAAGAGGAAGCCCCACAAAAGTTCATATCCTTGTAGGATGTATATGCAACAACATAGACAATGCATGTAGCATATCTAATAAGCTTCTGGATATTATTTTGTAAAAAATATCTAAAAATAAGAGAATATAATACTTCAATTTTAGTAATTTTTATATTTATTTTTATCTTTTTCAAAAATAAGGAAGAATTTCCTTTAAAATATCATTTAATTAAGTTTTTAGGGTTTTATCATTTGAAGTTTTTTTAGAGAAGATCAAACCCATGTATGTGGCAAATTAAGGATGACTTTGGCTAGGGGTTAAAGGCAAACCCAAATCATATATAGCTAGTTTTCTGCTAAATCTATTTCAATGGACGTGATATAGTCATTGATGGCCAAGGTAGAAGCATTCAATGAATAAGGATATTTATTTCACCTTATAATCCCAAGGGCTTTGGCAACAATACAACATTAGAGAGCCAGATAGTAAGAGAGTTTTAAAAAAATAATACAAAAATTAAAAGTAAATCTACAAAAAAACATGGCTTGAAAAATAATCTCAACTTTAGTGTAGTTTTTCATATGGATAGAGATTTAAAGTAAAAGTGTCTGCTTGAAAAATGACTTTCGATGCAAATTTGAAATTTTAAAATTATTGAAAGTGTCTTTTTCAATCTGGCTTTGAATCTAAGTCAGCTTTTAACTTGAAAGTATGCCAACTGTCTGTAACTTTCGATTTAAATTTATAATTTATAAAACTTTAGAAAGTGTTTCTTCTAAAGATACTACTTTCAGTTAAAATTTAAGGTTTTCAAAATTTTATAAAATATCTCTTCAAAGAATATTTTTCACATGAAAAAATGTACATTAGATTTTGGAATATTTCTCGACCTTTCGTATTTGAAGAATATTTATTTTTTATTGGAGTAAATCTAAGAAAGACCGTCATATTACATAAGTGCTCTTACAACGACAAATTTGGTCGTTTGTAATCAAGTCACCTAAGAATAGTTGTTGCCTACATAACCTACTTTTCTTACCAAGAAAGTTAGGTATCATATCAATGTAGTTTATGCTTCCCACATGAGAAATTCCTTTTTTATTATAAAATAAACTAAGATATATTATAAAAAATTTGAAGGTTTTGTGCAATGGCACACCAGAAAATAAGTTGAGTTTGATTTCCGAAAAGTACTAAGAATAGAAAAAATGCTAAAGAAAATAATTTATTAATATTTAGTTGTCTAATAAAAAATTTTAGGTTGTATTTAGTTCTTGGAAAACACTAAAAAAACAAAAAAAAATATGCTAAGAAAAATAATTTTCTTATTTTCTTATGTTTGATTGTCTAATAAAAAAATTTAAAGAAAATCAAATTTTTATAAAATCAATATTTAAAATTATTTAATCTTTAGAATGATGAGTTTACATAAATAAAATTGATTTGAGGTAGCAAATAAAAATATCATATGAAATTTAATTCTATTTTTATTTTCTTCACTTTCCTTTCTATTCCCTCTTTTATTTTAGCATATCCCTTTTTCTTCATTTTTTCCTCCCCTCGCATTTTCCTTAACATTTTTTGGGTACCAAACATAGCCTAAATTAATTTCAATGGGAGCAAATCAAAGCACAAATCACTTAAATGGTTTAATGATAATTAGATTTTACTTTTTTTGACAGCTAATTAGATTTTATTTTGAATTAAAGCATATGGGTTTAAATTCTAATAAAAAAAAAATTTCCCAAAATTTAAGGGGGGCATTTGCCTTCCCTAAGCCTATATCAGGTTCACCCTTGATTTTGTGGATTATTTATGGGTATTTTTTTAAAGTTAAACTCTCCGTTTTAGAGTTAAGGTATGAGATTTTTTTTTTTTTTTTTTTCATAATAAGAGCACAATTCTCATTGAAACTTTGAAGGATTTAAGCTTTACAGCTTCCATTTAAAGTGTCACCTTTTATAGGCTATATAAGGTGGCATTTTAAATGGAGGCTGTAAAGCTTAACAATCCTTCAAAGTTTCAATGGGAATTATGCTCTTATTATGAAATGAAAAAAAAGGTATCAATAACTCTAAAACAGAAAACAACTTTAAAAAAAAAAAACTCATAAATAATCACAAAAACTGAGGCAGGCCTAATGGGTTTAGGGGAACAATGCGCCAAATACAGGGAAAAATAATTCATTGAGTTTGGCTTCCCATATGCTAATTAAGTAAAAATCTAATTAACTATCAAAAAAAAGTAAAATCTAATTATCACATGGTCACAATGAATTGATGGATCAAGATTCAAGGCCAATGCTATAGTCACAATGAATTGGTGGGTCAAGCCTAAGTTTGCCTTTGGCCCATTATACTAAAGTTAAAAATTTACATCAGTAGGGCTCCTATTGTGGTTGAGCACGTTGGAGGAGGAATCAAAGCGATAGTTGATTCATACAATCAGCTCTTAAAGGTGTTAAGTAAGAACATTTAATCAGGCTCTAATAACATGCTTCTAATCGAGAATGAAATGAAAAAAAACTACAAATCGTGCCTTTTTCCAAAAGCGGCATTCCAATTTTATCATATAAATTCTCAAAAGCAAAACATTTTTATAGAATTTTATCACAATTGTACTAATTTTGATATTATTTTTTTTGTGAATAATTTTATCTAGAAGTTGATCTTTTAAATTGAAATTTCATATAAATATTTTAAATAAAAATTGTCTTAATTTATTTTGTATACATATAGATATTTTAAATAAAAATTTATGTAATTTATAAATTATCTGAGTTAATTTTTTAAATAAATTTTTTTAATTTATTTGTATACAGATAAAAATTTTAAATAAAAATTTGTCTTAATTTATTTGTATACAAATAAATATTTTAATTAAAATTTTAATGCATTTATTTTGAAATGATTATACAAATTCAAACTTTTTTAATTTGATATTAATTTTTAATATTTTATTTTTAGTTATTTAATATAATAAATCATAAAATCAAAATAAGCCCTACTTCAAAATAAAAAAATTTTAACAATATATTGACATGAAACAAGAAAAATAAAAAAGCAGATGAAAAAGCTTAAAATATTACAATTAATTTTATCATAAATGATATATTTAATAAAATGTACTTAAGCAATAGAGCGCAATTATTGATCTATAACATCATATTAAAAATATATAATAATAGATCTCTGATTATTTAAAAAAACAATTTGGAGTGTTAGTTTTTTATTATACTTTAGTTTTTATTAATATTTTGGTCCGATGAAAATATAGGAAATCGAAATCAAACTTGTGTTATAGATAGGAAAAGAAATATTCTTTTGACCTATGTAGGGTGTAGTGTTGTGTTATTTTTCTCCAACAAAATTCAAGAATTTCATTTGGGTTTTTGCTTGTGTAATTGCATGGTTTTGCTTGTATGTGTATTATTTTTATATCTCTCTATTATGTCTATATAGGTAAATTTACCTTTAATCGGCTATTAACTACTTTACCAAGCAATAATTTATAATCAGCTACTAGCTATCAGCTAATAGTACCAACTATCAGCTATCAGCTATCAGCTATCAGCTATCGGCTATCAACTGAACCAAACATGACCTAATAGTCTAAATCTCTTTTTTATGATATCAATTTTTTAGGATTTCATTTCTAAGTATTTAAGAAATCCATTTGCCGATAATGCGATTATCATGGCTTCGAAACGAAAATATATATATATGAAAACCAAATTGAAACACAAGTGAGGGTACAAACAATGCCACCATACCCTCAAAACAAAGACAAATTGGATATTAAAGTCACTTTTCTTCTAAAGGTGTTAAAGGAATTGCCCTAGTTCTATTTGGGCTATCACTTTTCTGACCCAGCCCTCAAAAAATGTAAGTTAAAGTAGGCCGTCCCACCGAACTCGACTCATATCCCCACCTATGACTCCATGTAACAAAATAAGTAGCAAGTCAAGTAAGCTAATTCAACCTAATGTGCCTTGACCCTTATATATATAGTATATAATAAATTAATATATATATATATATATATATATATATATATATATATATATATATATATATATATATATATATATATATATATTGTTTCAGAGTTTTAAAATTGCTTGGAGATATCACAAAGAGAAGAAAACAAAACATAGAGAAGAGAAAGAAAAAGAATTTGGGGAGGTTTTTGATGAAGAGTTGTAGTCATCTCCCTCGGATCTCTAGTCGAAGAGGCTTAGTGCTTTCCAATCATCTGTAATCATCTCCAGAAACCCAACTTCCTCCTCCGTTCAAAATAGACAATTCAAATGAAATAAATTAGAAAATAGTTAAATCAAAATAATTCCTTTTAAATTTCTACTCCTATCAGAGGGCAATATGAATGTTCTATCATGTTCCATCAACACATTAAAAGGGTTATACGATATATCGGGTGTGGAAGTTGGCCAACATTTCTATTGGCAAATAAGGGGTTTCCAAGTCCATGCCCAAGTACTTATTATTTCGTGGGTTGTAATTGCTATCTTATTAGGGTTAGCTACTCGCTATTCGGAATCAAAAACCATTCCCTAATAATGATGAGAATTTCTTGAATATGTCCTTGAATTCATTAGAGGCTATGAGCAAAACTTCAGTTTAGAGAAGAATGGTTCTTGGGTTCCTTTTATTGGAACTATGTTTCTATTTATTTTTGTTTTGAATTGGTCATGGGCTCTTTTACCTTGGAAAATCATACAGTTACCTAATAGGGAGTTAGTCGCACCCACAAATGATATAAATACTGATGTTGTTTTAGCTTTACTCACATCGGTGGCCTATTTCTATGCAGGTCTTACCAAAAAGGGATTAGGTTATTTCTGTAAATACATTCAACCGACTCCAATCCTTTTACCCATTAACATCTTAGAAGATTTTACAAAACCTTTATCACTTAATTTTCGACTTTTCGGTAATATATTAGCTGATGAATTAGCATTTGTTAAGGTCATCTCGTAGGATGAAAAGTCAAAAGAACTGTTGCATGTCGTGACATCTTTATCGCTTTTGATTGGTTTTTGCTCATTTTGCTTCCAAGTGTACCTAAGACGAAAGATGATAAAATAGACATTAAATATAAAACACCTTGAACATGTAAAAAAAGATAGGTGGGTGAGAGAAATATAAATAAGTATACATGACACATCCTCATGCTTTAGCTAGGTCATCTTGTTATTATGCTAGCCCATGTTTTGGTGAGCACCTTGTACATCCCAAATTATGCCACTAGTAGTTTATAACATGTTTAGAGATATAATAAAGTAAATATTAACATTTCAGAATTTAAATGCTAAGTAATCAAAATGATAAAGCCCATGAATTAATTCAGAGCTAAAGGGTAAAATAGTAAAATGTCACATTAATGACCAAAGTCATAAATGAAAAAATTATGTAATTATAAATAGTAATAAGTTGTTAATAAATTAGAATATGGAAGAGGGACTAAAATGCAAAAAATATGAAAGTTAAACAAAAAAATGAGAAAAGTCAAATAAGGCGCATGCTGAAAAGGGGATAAGACCGTATTTAATTATACGAATAAAGATACTTTCTCATTTGGGTTTTAGGGCTCAGAGCGACTGCTGGTGTGGAGAAGTGAGTGTTTGATTCTCTCCATTTCTTGATTTAGCCTTGTTCAAGAGAAGAAGTGAAGGAAATGAGAAGTTTGGTTCAAGCCTTTGAAGATAAAGGTATGGAAATCTCTCCTTTGATCTATGAAAATCTCTCCTTTGATCTAGAAATTCTAAGTATGGAACACTTGTATGGAAAGTATGGACACTTGTATAAGTTTGGGTATGTTTTGAAATTCTCCAAACTCCTTATTTGTTTATGTTTGAGAATGGAAAACCCTATGTGAAACCCCTATCCAGAGGTCCATTGTGACCGGTCGACCTTGAACACTGTGAATAACGGATGTCGATATGTATTTCACATTTAATCTCATGTATTGAGATCCATTCTTTGCATATTTAATTGCAAATCTTTGTGTCATAGTAGACTATTTAATCAACGAGTTCTTTACAAAACTAGACATTTGTCAAAATGTTACAAAATAGCGAATAGGCCCACGATCAGGCCTATTTCACAACTAAGCTCATTACCGAGTTACACTCCCACATTGTGCTTGAAAATATTTTTACTGCAGGGTGAGCAAAGTCTAGTAGAAAATTCTCCTACAAGGTTACTCATTTCAAAATGCACGTATTAGTACATAAAACATCAATTATATTTCAAATAATTTATGCAACCATATAGAATATTCTGTCATGCATGTTATGAGACTCCTCAATACCCCTGGCAGTCGAGCCGACTCCTTCACACATTACCTGTAAAGTGTGACAATAGATCATGGTAATACCAATGACACACATATACCGAATCCTTACCGGCTCTCCAGTACCCAATGCAAATGCTAATGGGCAACTAATCCAGGTCAATCCCTACTCCTATCGAATATTGAGTCTGTGTGATAACCACTAACCGTGTATGTTTTCTTTGGGAAAGCGAATTTGGATCTGCTTGTGGGTCACCACCCATATTCTGAACTTTTTCGGATTACACGCGGTGCTCGCCCCACCCGTGTTCGGGCTTTCATCGGGGTTAACGGTCCACTTCGCTCATGACACACATTAATTATATTTCACTTTTTATGTTTTAAATTGAGATATTGATTGGGCGTCGTCAAAGTACTAGCTCATTACATTTATCAACAGATGATGGATGACATACCATGAACACACACCCAACATAATGCGATGTCCTTGTGCATATCTGATACTAATGCCCTTGCGAGTTTCTCATATTTACATGTATGATGCCTGACTTCACATAGACATCGGTTCCCCATGGATAATTATAATTTATTCATATAATTTACCTCATACTCTACCCATACTTTAATACATCACATTCAGCATATATCAACATTTATTCTCACCTGGCATATTATTCACTTATGAAACCATAACACCGCAATGAGGTCACAATCTTGGACCCATCAATAAGTACTCACTGGTCCTTCTGGCATACACCAGTTTGGTTCCATGTATCCATACATCATTCCCATGACTAAACAAATAATATCTAGCCTTCCTTGAGCTCACTCCTACTTGATTCCTACCAAATACAATAACTACAACATGTCATACAATGGTCATGTCAAAGCAGAAAGCTATTACATCGAACCACAATAAGCAACACGCACACTTGGTGCCGAGCATAGGTTTGACATAGTTTGTGGACACCATTCCCTCCTGGGCACATGGCTAAAATCTTGACTCAACGGGCTTTCCATAGAGTTTAAGAACACTCGAAACGGAGTTCATACAAAGAAGTTATGACCCTCGAGAGTTGAGGTCTTCGCGAGTATCCGATACTGCCAGGCTGACCACCTAATTATTGACCCTAGCAGGCTTGACCCTGATGCGCCAGCCGGAACCCACTTTACCCTCCATAGGAACATGGCTGGAATATTGAATTAATGGGCTTTCTATAGAGTCCAAGAATACCCAAAACGGAGTTCGGACGAAGAAGCTATGGCCATCCGAAGTTGGAGGTCACACATGAATAGTCGACAGCCAGGCCGACCTTGTGAATGACATTCTGGAAAAACATAATTATCAGTAGGGTTACCTTGTCCTCCTGAAATATGGCTAGAATCTTGTCTCGATCGGTTCTATAGGTTCAAGAACACACAAAGCGAGTTCGTACAAGTTATGGTCATAGAAGTTTAGGCGACAATTAGAAAAATGACATTGTCCCACCGAATTTCTGGCACAACATAGCGGGCTGCTGCACTTTGGGTGAATTTCTGAGTCCGAAGGGTTCGGAATTTGGATATACCTATTTCAAGGAGATATGTTCTCCTATAAGTCTATTTTACTCAGAAATTTGAATCTTTCTGGTCGGTGAGTGATAGCTGATTATAGCTAAATACGATCATGAGGTAGAAGGAAGCGGACAACACCTCCGGAATCAAAACCCACCTCAAAACCCGTTATGAGCAGTCCCGAAAACAGTCACAACAAAGTCGGCATGCATTTTCCATCGGTCGAACCAGCGGCCCGGATGCGACCTTTAAGCTTAGTTCTCGAATTTGTCGAAAAACAATCTCATAAATTTCCCATGACTAGTCCATCCATCTTAAGACTAAATCACGGCCCCTAATCGACCTGAAACAAGCAATGCGAATTGGCACTTAGGTAAAATAAACAAGTAGGAAAAGATTCTCTGTATAGGTTGTCGAAATTCAGTTTTGGTGTCCACACGTGAGTCGCGACTGTGAACCAACCTGTGCTAGGACTATCAGAAACCGGCCGTCGGGCCTTGAAAGAACTCCCTCCCGCTTTCTTTCTCTCCTTTCCTTTCCTTTTCCTTTTTCTTTTCTCCCTTCCTTTTCTTTCCTTCTCTCTTTCTACGAACTCCTCTCCTCTACGAAATGTTTTTCTGTTTCTTTCTTTTCTTTCCTTTTTGATTCTCTTTTCTTTTCTTATTTCTCATCTCATTTTTCTCTTGGCATTCTCCTCTGTTTAGACATTATTGGCCTGAGTAATAGATTGAAGGCAATTTCTCCCGTTTCCTCCCGAGCCTCGTGTGTGGCCGTGATTTTCCTTCTTTTATTATTTATTTCTTATTGCTTTTATGACATCGCTCGTGTAGGCCGTTGTGGCCAGTGTTTTCTAAATGAGCAACGTGGCTTTGCCAGAGTGTCGCTCTCTTAGGGTGCCATGTGGCATCACTATGCATGTCTTGTGTCGTCGACACACATCTCAGCGATGTAATATTTCAATTATCTAGGAATTCGGCCGAGGAAATTCGATGTGGTATCTAAATTTGAGAGATGGTTGACGGTGAAGTTCGTTTGTCGTCGAATCTAGAAAAATTCACGTTTTTCGATCGAAGTACCGTTTGCAGCAATGAAAATTTGGATTTTCAGGGGGTTTCACCCTAACTTTGTATAAAAGTGGTTTTTGGGTTAGCCCAAGTGGAAATTTGGGAGTTGTTTTGCTGTGCTTTGGATTTGATTGATTGGTTGTGGTCGCCCGATTGAGAATTTTGTATAAAGAAAATGTTTAGGGTTTTAGGAGATGATGTCAAAAATTTCCAAAAAACCCATGATGTTTTTTTTTTTACCATAACTTGGCCATTAGTCATCCAAGATTGAGGTAATTTCAGGTTAGGAAGAACCCCGAAAGTAAACCTACAAAGTATATAAGGTACCAGAAGCAAACCTGATCCTAAGTCCCTGTTTTAGAGATTAGAGTGAAAATATGGATAATTGTCAGGATTGTCCTGCATTTTGATGCAGGTTTTGGTGTTTTAGGTCATAAGTTGAGTTCTCATCCAAATTGAGTGATTTAATTTCTGAGTAAACCTTCTTCTTCAGAACAATTTCCTTGGAGGAAGTGTATTTAAATTTAAACCCCATTGTACCCAGAAATTAGTCAAAGTGTAGCTTTGTCTGCACGAAATTTCTGGTTCTGTTTTGAAAATAGAGTAGTCCCGGTTGTATAGGACATATCTTGAGTTTTGGTTCTCCGAATTGGATGATTCCAATTGGAGAAGAACCCTTAGTACCGTAGCTTAAATGATGGAGTTAAGACCCTTGAAATCGGTCTCATGAGTCGGATTACCCGATTATAGTAGGCAAACATACCGAGTTTAGCATTAAAATGTCTCAACTTGAGTTGGGATGATTCAAATTGAGTGATTCAATTTATGAATAAAATAGATTTATGAAGGGAACAATGGACGAAGGAAGCATATTTGAGATGTCAAGCTTATTGTACCAGAAAATAAAGTGAAGTCGAGAGACCATTTGTTTTGGGAGATGATTTTTGTGTCTTCTATTATGAGACTTCAAAAACATCTAATCTCTTACATGATTTTTACGGTATCTTGATTATGGTTTTGAATGAAAATAATTTGGAATAAAGAAATTAGTAAATGAAATTGCATATAAATTATAAGAGTGGTTGTTACTGTAAATTGTGTACATGTATGATTATGATAATTATACGATATAAAATCGATCATATGACGAAGCCTGGCATGTTTGATATGAGATCCGTGTAAGACGGTAAATAAATCCTGAGAATATAGGCATACCATTGTGGTAGTAGCAGTCATCTCTGAAATTATAACGGAATAATGGTCTGTGAAACAGCCATATGAATACATGTGATTGTAATTATCCATGTTATGAAATATGAAAAGTCTGATATCTTTAACTCGGATAAAAACTTAATAAGCCTGATTGCTTGTTTATGTTCCAAGGTAGATGGATAAGTAGGCATGCCTATTAGGGATATAGATGTTGCAACACAGATATAATTGGCCCCGTTTGGGTCATTACAAAGATCCCGTTTGGCTCATTACAATGGCCCCGTTTTGGTCATTCTGGCCTCGTTTGGTCATTCGATCTGATATAGGTAGAGATCATTGTCTTGTCACCAGTGATACTACCCCTCAGTACATACAATTCTTTCTCGTATCCACTTCTTTTTGGAATGCAAGTATGACACTAAAGATGAGATGAAATTTTGGAATGTTGCCAAAGCGTGAAAACATGAAGATGATATGAATGCAATATATGAGTGAATTATAATGATATGAGAGTGTGTAATATGAATAAAATGTTATGAAGTATTGTGACAATCGTTATAGTGGTGCCGTCCATATTTATGATTCCCGCTACGCTATAAAGCTTAGCACGGGTGTTTGCTCGCGTATAGGTGAAGGGGACGTCGTGAAATTCCGCATACAGTAGGGCCAACACAACTGTAGGAGTCCACCACATGTAGGTTTGACTCGATTTTGTAAATGTAAATGTAAGATTTTGGAGACAGTGTAAATGTAAAAGTACAAGTAAATGGGACTTAAGAATATATGTACAGGACATAAATACCACTACGGTGGATGTATATGAAATTTTTTGTAAGTTTATATTTTCAAGATAATTGTTTAGAATTATATAAGTTAACAGGTTTCTAGTTTTCATATTTGTAACACCCTTTCCTGACACAGGGTGTCTGGTTGGGGCGCCATAGAGCTTCCTTAGTTTATTGTGGTCGATCTTGTTGATGACTCTCTTGATATCTAATGAAATTTCTTTCAAAAAAAATAACAAGCCCTTGAGGCCTAGCTTAAGTGGTAAACGGGTGGGTTGGGAACGAAAAGTTCGAAGTTGAATCATTCAAAGAACAAAATATTACAATACAATATGCAAAATGAATAGATGTCAAAAAGAAAAAAGTTTTAAATAACAAAGCATATAAATAAATATTATAAGTTTATCTTCATATTTAATATATTTTTATATTCTATTTTAATAAAGTTTAATATATTAATATATTTGTATTTATCTTTATCATTTAATTTCATATATCTATGTAAATAATTTAATTTAAAGAGTTCTTGAAAATTAACTATGTATATTTTTATCTTTTTATAATTATAATAAAATATAAATTGTATATTTATGATGTAGTCAAGTTCATTGCGGTTCGTAAATGAGCGTAGTATGCTTTGCCAATTTAATAACGTCCAGTTCTGTACACTAATATTTCTAATATTTTAAATACATGAACAAGCCATTAACTATAGAGGTTTTCTCTCTTAGAGCCCTTGTCATCTTTCCGCTGTTATCTCTTTTAGATTCTTGAACCGATCGTTTTGTTATTAGCACGGATCTTTGTGTAAATGCTTACAAGTTTTTAATATTATTTTTTATTTTGTGTTTCCATCGATTTTATTGATAACCTGAATCAATAAATCTATCTCTTTTAAAAAAAAAAAAAAAAACAACATGAACAGTAAATTTGGACATACGATTTTTGCTCTTAAGTTTTTGTCGACGGGGATCCTTCCCTTTGTTATCTCTTTCGTAATCGCCGAAGCCGTCGTTTTGTTATTAACTTGAATCTTAGTCATCTTACAAGTTTTTAACAATATTTTTTATTTGTGTTTCATCGTTGTATTCTTTAGCTTTAGTCAATGCATCGAATCCCTTTTAAAAAAACTACAACATGAACAAACCAATTCGGACACCCACGATTATAAAAAAAAAAGAAAAAAACATTCCAAATACATGAGAAAGATGAGAATAGAGGTAAAGATCAAAGAATGCACTCTAAACATATCTTCATTGAACCTCTGATATCCAATAATGGTCATGCACAGCAGGCTGATGTTCTACGCCTTCTGAGCTAGTGGCTCTTGTAGTTTATTCATTACTCATCTTCGGCTTATCACAGAATTCCCTATTTTTCCCACACTCACTATAACATCATCACTCTCAGGACTGAACTCACAAGCATCAATGGCAAAGCCTGTAAAAGTAGAGACAAAAGGGGAATGGCTCCAATTGGTCTTCACCCTCCCTCCTTGTGTGGCCCAGTCGTCTGCATTCCACACCGAGCCATGGATCCCCATGGCTTGGTTTTTCGGGTATGGTCCACCATTCTCTTCTTTGTTTGCAAATACTCGAATTGGGACTTCATCTACCAGAAATCTGAAGTACAATTGAAAGGGAAAGTGAGTGACGAGAACATAAGGTTATGTCTGGTTACAAGAAATATGAACACTTATGAACTTTTAATTCTATTATCTGAATTTCTATTATATTCGATTCTATTCTAACATTTGAAACATCTATATGTGCCAATGTTTTAAAAACCGGATCACTGGTTTAACCATCAGTTTAATGTTGGATTTATCTTCAGGAAAGCAATCTGAACCACCGTTGAAATATAATTATAATTAGTCGTAGTTAAAAATTATTTCGTTAGATAGCTGACGAAGATTTCATGATTATTAAGATATAGAAGAAGCCCATTATTGGGTCGAGTGTTATAAAACCTAGGAGGATTGGTTGGTAGTCACATCATCTGGCTTGTTTACCCCAGCTCAGAGGTTTTAGGATTTCTGATATTATTTTAAGGGTGAGAATCTCGTGAAAATAAAAAACATTGAAAGCGAAGCAGTAAGGTTTGAGTGTTTTAAGTTAACCTAGTTTAACTGTGATGGTGAGTCCATGTGGTCACATCACGTAAAAATAGCTTGGAAGGTTATGTGGATTCACAGTGGAGATTTTGTATTCTTCTGATTAGTAATAGGTGATGAAAATATGCTCCTATCATGCATTGTATTTAAGCGTACGATTTACGGTTTCCATTTGTGTGATTCTAGCATTTAATCGGTTCGAAGAAAAATAATTTTTTCTTTTGAATGAACATGCCGTTTGTTGTTAGTTGTGATTGATACGATTCGATTTTAAAGCATTGGTGGCTTATAGAAAAGATGGAAAATAGTTTACATGATGGAATGGCGGGTCCAGAAGGAAGAGTAGGTGTGAAAGGCAGTAGTAAAGGTCAAACCAAAGGGTGTGTCTCTGTTCCCTATTTCCAGTCCCATTCACATAAACGTTTGTCTGAACAATTATGGTTCTCCAGACGTTCCAAATTCAAGTCTACTTCGTCATGGTTAGCCCCTTCCGACGCCATCTGCACATCATCCATTTTCTTTTCTATTATTATTAGAAAGATGTATAGGAAGTTCGAGTTTTTCATCGTTAGATCTGAATTCTTATCATTTTTTAAAGTAAGATATATAAAAATGTCAAATATTTCGATCCAATGACTGAAAAGTTTGAAATTATATAAGCTCGAGCTTTTTTCAATCAAACCCATTATTATTTTACCCTCCATTCCCAATATCATCTCCAAAATATTCATATTTTCTATACATTAAGGCTCAGTTTGAAACCCGATAAATAAAAGGAAAGAAAATAGTAAAAATAAATAAAAAGGAAAAGTTGAAGGAAATATAATTTAGAGGAAAATATAAAATAGGTTTAAACTTAAAATTAATTCTATATGTTTTATTCAAACTCATTTTATTTGTTTACTAAGAAAAAAAATGTACTAAGAAATTTAAAAATATGTAAAATTTTGAAGATTTTTTATAATATTTGAGTTTCTTTTACATTTTCCACTGTGGAACCAAATCAAATATGATAAAATTATTTTCCTTAGCATTATTTTTCCTTTCCTTAGTACTTTTTTGTGTTTCAAACGGAGCCTTAAAAAGGAAAGAAAATAGTAAGGAAAATTTGAAGGAAATATAATTTAGAAAAAAATAAAAAATAAGATTTAAACTTAATAAATCAATTCTATTTGTTTTATTCAGACCAGGTTTGATTTGTTTCTCTCTATTATATAAAAGCTATGATAAATTTAAAAATATGTAAAGTTTTGAGAAATTTTGATTATATTTTATTTCCTTTAATATTTTCCCAAATATGAAAAAAAATCATTTTTCTTTTTTCTTTCCCTAATATTTTTCTGTTCCGGTAATTATTTATATAGCATAAAAAAGTAAATAATTAAGAAGATGAGGACGTAATTGATATATATATATCTTACCTCTCAGCAGTAGGCAGTTTCCAGCTGAATCACCTTCAGCTGCTTCACGCCATACTCACTTTCCCGAACAAATACTTTTCTTCGATTCGAATCCGCATCCTAAAAATTTCCCAAATTATTCAATAATTAAACATTCAATCTACTGCTTACAACTCTACTTTTTCATATCTAACAGTCCCCCTTTTTCTCAAACGTTAAAAGAAAATGACTCCATATTCAACAAATTGCCAAGAGATGAACTTTTAACAGTGTTTTAAATTATTGGTTAGTTGGAAATATTTAGACTTGTATAATCCATGGTAGTTGAGTTGAGCAGCTAAAAATATATACATGAATCCATTCATAATATTGGCCAAACTGAGAGAGAAAAGAGAGAGAGAGAGAGAGAGAGAGAGAGAGAGATTACCAGAGATTGTGTCGAGTGTGAGTTTAATTTGGTCGGCTTCAGTGGAAAAGTGATCAGGAGCCCAGTTGGGAAGAAAGAGTTGGTCGAAATCAGAAGATATGGTTAAGTTTAGAAGCAAAGCCATGGTGGCCATGCCTTTAACTACTAGAAACAGGCAGCGTGCAAACTTTATAAGTCATTGGGGACTCACACTTTCACATATTTATAGTGAGATTAGGTAGGATTATGGGAAGAGAAGTAACCCCCTCCCCTCCCTCCCTCCCTTTGTTGTATAAAATGAACAAATAAATAAATAAACACACGCTCCGATTGGCTTTAGAAATCTCAGTGAGTGAATGCGAAATAGATCTTCCCGAAAGCAAAAAGCTAGTCTCTGACGGTGAAGCGATCCTTGACAAGGATTGTGGTGAATAATTAAATGATATTTGGACAAATATTCTTTGGGATGTGTGACGATATTGGTATATGATGGAAATTTCAGTTTGGGTGTGGAGTGATATCGTAGATGAAGGGTATATAGTGTAATTATTAAGGAAGAGAAATGATAAAGTGGAATAGATTTAAGATAAGTAAGAGTTTTAGATCTTTCATTATTGGGCTCGCCTACTGGCTTTAAGCTAAATCTCAAAAAATGTTTTAGACAATAGGCTTTAGATCTGATCTTTTTGTAGCTATGGTACTCTAAAATCACTATACTTATTGTTAAGAGAGCGCCACTATCTTATGAGAGAATCCAACAGCCTCCCACTCACTCACCCACCCACCACCCACCCATAGAAACAAAGAAAGAACAAATGAAATGAGCTGTTATCCAACTAACTCAGAATCATTCTGCCTTTCGGCTCAACACAACTCATGCCTGCTTCCATCACAATTCCACAACACTTCCTTTATTAATTTATAATTCTTTTTTTTTCCTTTTTTCTTTGCTCTGTTTTCTCCCTGTGAGCAGGATTTATTATCTGGGTTTGGGATAATATTAATCACTTAACGATTTTAAGCATGCTGCTTGCAACTCTGTCCCTTTTATGGCTCCTACATAAAATCTGACCTCTCTGAGTTCCAGTTATTCTATATGGTGTTCTAACAGCAATATGTGTCTGTCCATGGCCTGAATCATCCTTACCCCGATATGGCATTTCATATATTTTCCTCCACGAGGGAAGGGAAAGTGGGAAACTGCCTTGAGCCCTCCCCAATCATTTCTCTTGCAAAGCTAGGAAATTTACATCTTTTCTACCGATCATATTTGAGAAAAATCGACATCCTTTCTACCATTCATACATGAGAAAGCTCATTCAAAAGATGAAATCATATGATAAGAACATCCCTTAGTTCTATTTCGTAATTAATTGAGGATACTTGAAAGTTAGCTGACATGTTTATAAAGCAGCAGCAGCAAATACAACCACCGCTGGTGTACCTAAAATTTAAATTCAAACGTTTAGTAAAATTTCCCAAAAGATTCCATTTTCTTAGTTTTAGATCTTTATTCCGTAGTCTTTCTTCTTTCATAATAAAAAGAAAAATGATAAAATCATGAAAGTAAACTAGTGAAATAAACTCCTTTACCAAAATGGATAAAAGCGTTTTTTCCAAAGACTAGACAAAAAACAAGAAGCCATAAAGGAAAGAAACAAAAATGGAGAAAAGTAATTCATCTAGTAAGGGTAAAAACCATGGAAGTAGTAAAAAGGGTAACTTTTGGATGATGATATGGCAAATTGCTTTGAAGGTAACTCAACTAGACAACAATGATCAGTAGTTGGAAAATAGTAGCGTCTTCAGGTAGGGCATGCAACTCGGTCCTAGTTTGGTGTATCTGTAAGGAGAGAGGATTAAATGAAACACTTTGGCTAACCAGGCAAGATTAAACTCTAATTAAAAATTATAAAGTAATGACACAATCCTCCCTCCCCCTCCCCTCCCTCCCCTCTCCCTCTCTAAAACCTCTCCTCAGCTGCCCAGTGTGGACTGGCCCTCCTCTGCTGACTGAGAGAGAGAAGGATCTCCCCAGGAACTAGATCCGGGACCTCATCGCCATCATCGTCTTGCGCTGCTGCTGCAGCACCAGCTCCAGCACCAGGTGCCTGCTTCTGGAACTGCTCAGCCAGCTTCACTCTAAAAAAAAAAAAAAATTGCTTAAGAAGGTAGTTTTGTCCTTTGAGAAGAGTGAAGAACATACCCAACTGGTTGATGATTAGGAAGAATGTCCTGCAATTCTGGGAATTCCCCAAAAATTTAATTAGAAAATGTCAATGCTTATACAAACTAGAATCATAAAAAGGTAACATATAGCAAGACTGAATCGGAAGTAGGAGATAAGCATACTCTTTGTTTGAGGGATCCACTAACAATGATGGTAGCAGCTATAGATGCTTGAACTGAAATAATAAAATTTAAAGAAAAGAAAAAAAAAAGCAATTAGTTGTGAAATCACCACAAGATAATAATCATACAAAAAAAACTAACAAAGCTGAGACAGAGATTACCTTTGGGGCTAAAAAGCTAGACCGCCCATATCATATTTTAAAAATGTTGACTACATAATAGCAGGTATAGCGTTGACCCTATTCTCTTTAGTGTGCTTTTTAGGAAGCCTCTTGTCATCAGTTGTAGTTGTTTGTAGACAACCCTTCTTCTTTCTGTAGCACAAACCAGTTCACTAAAAAAAAAAATCGTAACCAGAAGTACATAATGAGAAAGTCAAAGTGAACAAATTGCACCACATCAACACAATATAAAAACAAACCACCATACCCTAAACCTGGCCCAATAAATGAATAATGAATGAATGAACAAGTGGGCAAGTGGGACAGTGGAACAGAGATTTGCACCTTCTCATGCTACCCTTTCCACCGGTGCGAACGGCACCAGCCATTTTCATAAGCTTCTCCCTATTCATCTGCAAAAGGGGAGAAAGTGCAAGGATACAAAATGAATTTCTAGCACACAAGGCAATCCAGGAATTCTAATAAAATATCTTACAAATATTTGCACATAAAAATTGAATGCAATACAGTTCAAGCAAAACCATATAAAATAAAGGATATGCCCACACAGACATTTATTTATACAGGCAATATACAGGAGAAGTACAGCCCATGAAATACTTCCAAGTGCAGCATCATCAACAAAACGAATTGCAAATGTATCTTGGACCGCTACTGGGGCAGACACTAAAGCAAAATTCACTACACCCATCACATAGAATAAAATTTTATACTATGCAACCAAGATCATACATAGCCAGTAATTCTCCATGTGCAACAATGACACAAATCAACCAAGATCATACATAATACGAATCGCAATATGCATAATCAAACAATGACACAAGCAACCCAAAGGGTAACACTCCAAATGGTTTTCCATGCCCAACAAATTAATTATCATCAATTAGAGCATAAAAGATAAAAGAATAAGAACAAAAAAAATAATGAAGGCTTTAGTTGAGTATTGATTTTGAATACAATTCTGAAAAACAGTTTTTGATAATGTACATTATACAGAACAAAAACTTCTTTGGGCAGCAGGCACGTTTTAAATTTTTATGTTTTAATCATTTTTTAAAAATAGCATATCTAGTTCTTTGTTTTAAATTATTATCCATATTTATATAATTATTTTTTAAAAACAATCCATAGAGAACAAAAAAACTGATTTATAATAATTATTTTCATATGTTTTCTTTTCTGCAGAAATTGAAACTGTTTTCAAAAATAGCCAACAGGCAAGAAACCAAACAAAAATCCCAGCATCAACACTGATTGAGGACACTCCATAATACCCATTTCAATAGATGCAAACCAACCAATTAAAAAAATGCACACTACTTTGTGCGTTCTGGGAGAAATGGAGACCATTAAGTAATGATGATCCACTATTTTTATGCAGATTAAAACCAACATGCATATTCATGCTACTTGCCCAAAACCTAAAGTCCCAGAAACCTTTTTATAGCTGCTAAGAAAATTCCAACAATAATTATGAAAGATGGAAATGCATGCTAGCAAATGAAATATGACTGCTATGAAAGGATGAAATGCATACTGCTAGCAAATGAAATATGACTCTTTATCTTTGTTGAGGAATATTCTTTTTAGTGGATACCACACAGTTGGAATAAATAAAGGCACAAACTAGCAAAATTCATATAGTGCAGATGTCACAAAAACAACTGATGAATACTACATAGAAGGAAAAATGGCCTATAAAGCATTTTGCAACACAATGCAAAGTATACATTCATTGTTGATGAATTTCCAGTTGAGGCATAGAAATTTCCATAAGAAGAATAAAACCATGTAATAATGAATATTCTTAAAATTTCAAGAATAAATTGACATCATGTTGGGATACTTTGCATTAGATACAAGCATCACAGCCCATTATCATCATTCAAGCCAAAAAAAACCCATAGTTTAGGTGCCATGAGGAAATGCAGCAAAAACAGAAGAAGACAAATCAAAACACCTCCTTCGATTGCTCGTGAGGGAAGCAAAACCGACAACCGAAAAAGATTAACAAAACACATTCCAAATAAACAATTAAAACCAAAACAATAAAAGACACGGATCAAGAACCCTAAGTGAAAACCCAAACCCTAAAAATCTTCACCCACAAGACAAACAAATTTCCGTCAGCATATAAGACCTTAAGCCTATGAAAAAACCTAGACCCAAGAGTAGAAAGAAGCCCAGATAGGTGGGAGATTATACCTTTGCTAGGATTAGAAGCTAGGGTTTGGGTGGATAGCAGTGATTGAGAGGCTTCGGGCCATCCTCAGCATTGCTATATTTTTATATCGATTGTGTCAGGGGATGTGTGGATGGGGATTGATCCGACGGCGGAGAGTTGTGTTGGATAGACAAGTGAACGGACGAGATTTCTTTGTAGGACGACTTTCTTTTTTTGTGGTACTTCACATTTGTAGGTGAGGGACAGTGAAGCCTCACTTTCAACCGTCTGATAATGATCAAGATTGTTATTATTAATTTCTTAGAAATACGATATTTTAAAATTGGATCAAATCAGTTGGATCATTGAATCAACTGATAAAATCGGTCAGATTCAAAATTAAGTAATTTTTTAACTGAGCCGGTGTAGATCAGTTCGCCAAGCGGTCTTTTATCAAGCGATAATTGAATAGTTGATCAAATTAAATCTATTTATAATTATTTTATTTTAATAATATATTAATTATACATTTATGATGTCGCCAAATTCGTGCGGTCGATTGTCGATTAATGATGAATCGATAAACTTTTTCCGGTCAGTTATCAGTTTTCAGATTTTGAAACATTATTAAAATACAACAATTTTCATATGGAAGAATCCCATTTGGAGAGTAGTTTTTATAGTAGCTCTTTTTTCTTTTCTATTGTAACTTTAGTTACATGCTAATAATGCCGCTCAAATTGGTTTACATTGACGAAACATTGTAGGAAAGGGCAGACCAGTTCAAAACTTCTTGAGAGCGTATGACTACATTATTGTAATTCAAAGTGAATAGTTAAAAAAAAACACTTTAGTTATATTGTAGTAATCTATCTCCATTGGGACTCGAGCCCGGGACTTTTCCCCTCCACAAACTACACTTTAGTTATGTAATTTGTCTCCATTGGGACTTTGTTTAGCTTATTACCAAATAATGGATACAAACACTTGCCCGTTGTCCTTCAGTTGAAGATCCTCCTTTCCTATGTTTATCTTGAAGCAATCAAACTATTTGCACATGGTCAGCATGTGGATATGATTAAATATTTAATATTAAATATTAAGTTTTCCAAAATAAGAAATTAAGTTGTTTGTTTTTCTTCAAAAAAAAAAGTTTGTTTATTTAATAATATTATTTATATATATATATATATATATATATATATATATATATATATAAGTTGTGTCTAAGGAGATTAGTATTTTGACATCATTTAAGCCAATCCAGCATTTCTTGAGAACTTTTGTTGCATGCAAGAGGCGATTCTAGAAGTGAGGTCATGGCAGTTAAATTCAATCTCTTGGGAGCTGTCTAGTATTCCTGAGCGTGGTTATGTGGAAAGATGACAAAATCTAGGTTGAAAACGATGATCATGAATGCAAGTAGATCTTTGAGAAATTTTGATGGCCGGAATAATTTCGGCTTATGGCAGAGTGATATGAAGGATGGTATATGCTAGATTTGGATATGGTTTTGAAAGAAACAAGACCAGATGATACTCATGAGAGTGATTGGGAAAGGCTCAACATAAAAACTTGTGGGCTGATTCCTTAACATGCGGCTAAAAGAGCATAGAGTATAGGTTTCTCTGAGAAATTACACCTTAGTTTGTGGAAGGCCTTTGGAAATAAATGAAGAAAACGATGAGAATGATTACTCTTTGTTGAAGAGGTTATTCAGTCTCTAGTTAAAGTTCAATATGAGCATTAGTTCATATTAGTAGGTTTAATAGTGGTATTGATTTATTAGCGTAGATGAAGACAACAAAAAATGAGCATGAGGCTATGTTATTGATTGGTTCTCTTCTTGATGAGTTGGATCATCTTTTGTATTACCATATCCATTTGAAGGAAAAACTTTCTTTTGAAGAAGTTGATCCTCGTTATTGAATTAAATTAGGAGAAAATAAAAAGAACATGTGGGATTAAGCGATGAAACATTCCAGTAGTGAGAGGGCGTAGTAAGGAAATAAAAAATGGAAAAATGGGGAAGAGTAACATAAAGAGTAGACTATGAAAGAATAAATGTCTTTGTCATGAAAGTGGCATTGGAAAGAACTATCTAAGTTGAAAAAAGAAAGATAAAGAGCGAATCTATGTTGATAGTTTATTTATTACAGTGTAAGGTAGTGATTATAGTGATTATGAGTTTTGTTTAGTTGGTCATCAAACTATTGTTGGTTTGGATGAATGGATTTTGGATACAAGGTTGTACCTATCATATGTGTCCACATAAGGAGTGGTTCTTCGAGTTTGAAGAAGTTGATGGTGGAGTTATTTATATGGGTAGTGGTGATGTGCTTCTGCATCTAAGATGAGTTTGATTAGATTGAGGAATCATGATGGATCGATTAGAGTTTTAGTGAGATGTTTAGTAATAATAGAAATTGAAAAAATCTCATCTCTTTAGGAGACCACACATAATATAAAGGCCTTGTTGGCCAATTTCAATTGAAGTTCTAAATGTCATTCAGGTGCTCTTTTTGGTTATGAAAACCAAGAAGAAATAACTTGTATTGCTATAATGGTAGTACAATGATTATAGTAGTGGCCATGGTTTCTGATAGTGATGAAGATTCAGAGCTTACTAGTTTGTGGCATAGACATTTGGGGCCTATAGTTGGAGTAGTGATCAAGTACATGCATGATCCTGGTCAAGGATATCGTGAAGCAGTGGAAATGGATTCGAGTAAAAATTGTATTCAAAGCCCGTAGATGTTGACTAGTCTTTGAGCGAGATGACATGTGATCAGTATGTTGTGGATTTGTTGATTTGATTGTGGTGGCTTGGATAAAAGCGGAGTCGACAATAGGTTATGTGTTTATTCTTTCGGGAGCACCATTAAGTTTGAAGTACCTTTACAATCTGAATTTGCTGTCTGCTATTGAGCCAGTACTTAGCATTGACCAAGGCTATAAAGGAGGCAATTTGGTTAGGAAGACTATTGGATGAATTGGGGGTTGGTCAGAAACAAATCTCTATTTATTATGACAGTTAGATTGCTATTTGTTTAGCAAAGAATCCAGTGTTCCATGTTTGTACAAAGCATATTGATGTTCGCTATCATTTTGTGTGAGAGATTATTAGTGAAGAACGAATCTTACTTCAGAAGATTAGGACAGTTAAGAATCTTGCATATACGTTGACTAAGGTGGTGACAATGATCAAGTTCAATCATTGTTTAGATTGATCAACGTGCGGATTTGATTCTTTGTCGTTAAAGCGCATTTGGAGCCGTTGTAGCTTTTGTCAGAAAAGAGAAGTTTCAAGGTGAGATTGACATTTTTCAAGGTGAAGATTTGTTTATATTTGTCTCGTTTGCAATCTCATCGAGTTAAGAATTAGGATTTGCTTCCACCCTCTTGTCTATGAAAGGGTTTTGATGCTTTGTAATATTGCACCTTTTCATCATCTACTTTAGAGTATTTATAATATTGCTCCAATTGCTTAGTTAATTTACTTTTTAACTCAATTTCTTGGAAAATTGATTTATGGCCCTAAGTTTATAATTTTCCTTTATTACTGGATATTTTCTTTAGAGTCCAATGACGTAGGTATTTATATTGAACCTCGTTAAATTCCTTGTGTTCTCTTTCTTTTTAGCCTTTAGTTGTTCTACTTATTAGCATTATTTGGTGCATTAGCCTGATAAAAAATGTTCCTTTATATTCATCTATGTTTTTGTTTTCTTCATGGAAACACGATAGTCAAGGAATTTGTGTTGTGGAATAAGAATGGTTCCCATTCTTGTGGTTCCATTCACGACTCAAACAAGATAATCTAGCCATTAAATCAACGAAGTGGTTTTCATTCATTCAAAAACTAATCTCTTGTCACCTCTAGGTTACATCTTTAAAACCAGAGAATATTCCTTCAAAAAGGAAATAACTAGAAAATCCGGAAATAATAATATCATTAACAAAATCTACTATAAAAATGAAAAAGATGAGAATAATGATGAAACAAATGAGTTGAATTGTTTAACGATACTAAAGATAGCTAAAATTTAATATTTCACCCATACCGCCAAAACTTTCTTTCTTGATGTTGTATCATTCTATTTCTCCCTCTCATAGAGAAAATTCGTCCTTGAATTTGGAATATAGTGGGTTATGGAATTCTGATTGTTCTTCTCAGTAATTTCCATCGCACTCAACGCCTTAGTTCTTCATATTCTTTTAGACTCATCCCATGAAGATGACTTGGTAAGGTTGTTGCTCGAACCAAATCAATATGATGTTAGGTTTCGCACCATAAAGCATGGGGAAGTTCTTCGAGAAAGACATGCGCGTAGATGCATGCAAACAATGGTGAAACGATAGCAGGGAGTAGTCATAACTCCATCCTTAATCCTTATAGTAGATCTCTTGAAAGAAGAGTCTACCAATCATCAAGGAGAGCACGGGTAACGCCGACAACAGGCTAATATTACCTTGAATTCTCCTCAACATCCATGTGTACAATCATCATTAAAAATTGCCTTATCATAAAAAAATTAGTCGATCATTGACATTGGCATCATTAGAGAATCTGGGAATATCCGCATGAAACTTGCTTCAGGCATTGATCCTCTTATGGAGGAACATCAAGAAATTAATGACCAAAGTTATCGTCAAGTTAGAACCATGAATTGCAAATTCTTGGTCAAGGTCTTGATGTGGTTGTGAGGATTTGTTCTAGGCGGCAAGTTGTCATGTTAATTGGTCCACTTGTTGGAAGCGATCAGGCAATCTCATATTCTTTGAAAAGCATCATCAGTCTAGGCAACATTGACACATCCTCATGGCGCCATGGTGCATGATCTTATGGCTCTAATACCAATTTGATGCAGCATATATGGTAAAAGCAACGACATTGCAGTTCAAAGATTCGTTGATTCAATAGAATACCGAGAAAATGAATAGAGCTTGAGAAAAATCTCAAAAAATTCTTCATTCGTAAAAAATTGTCCATCACCTCTAGGTTACATCTTCAAAACCCAGAATTTTTTCCTTCAAAGGAAATAACTAGAAAATCTTGGAAATAACAATATCATTAACAACATCTATATAAAAATGAAAAGAATCAAGATAATGAAACAAATGATTTAAGATTCTTTAACATATGACATGATAGGTTTTATAGTTATATGATATAACCCATAGGAGAAGGATGAGAGTTTTTGTCATAAACAATATGGGTAATATAAAGACATTCTATATTACCTTCATTCATTGTTTCAATGTGATGTCTATTTCTACGGATATCTTTAAAGCTGAGCAAATTCCTTGTGTATTTGGTAGAATATAACGCATCATTAATATGAAATCTAGTTCCATTTAGTAGCAATATGTTTGCTCTTTTAAAGCTTTCAACTAAGTTTGTAAATTGCTAGATATGTTGCCACATTTGACATTTTATTCATGTCAAATCTAGGGCATTTTTGCTTACTAAAACCTTTTTACTTATAACCCTTTTGATGCCTAAACTCTAACGTGCCTAACTGGTGTTTGGTCCCAAATCTCCTACTAATATTTTTCTTGAGTACTGATATGCTTTTAGGACCTTTTTAAGGACTTTTATTGCTCTTGGATCACATGAGGACAAGTAATGAGGACATGTTGGAGTCTCAAGTTCAAGCTTTGAAGCTCTAGATTGAGATTTAATCAAGTTGAAGCCTTTGAAGCATTATTGGAAGGGAGACGAAGGCCAAAATCAAGCACTGTTGAGTTTTGCTCCTTCATAGAGAAGGAGCGAAGTTTTCACTCCCTCTCCTAGTAGGAGCGAACGTAATTACGAAGCTTGATTTAGGCAACCTCTTTTTAATCTTTTTGATCTACGTCTCCCAGAATAGAATATTTACGATTGGGAATCCTTGTAACTTACCTTATTGGCCCCTAAACATGTAAAAACATCCCTTATATATAGGATGCTGATCAAGAACGAGAATCATACTCATCATACTTCATACTTTGAATTGAATAAAAATCAGTTTTCATTAAGTTCCTTTTTTCTCTTTATTTTTTCTGCACAATTTTAGGTTAGTTTTATCATTCATGGCTGCCATCTCATTAACTATAAGTGAGTAGTCATCTTAGTTCCGAGTTTTTGGGGATCTAGGTAGGCCTCATATGATAGAGAATCCAGTGGATTTATTACTGGTCAAAGGAAAGTCATGGGACTGGTGTGATCATCATTTAAGAAGCATAAATTATGTCTCAAGTCATCCCTAGGGGTTAAGGGTGACACTCAACTCGTTAGAGACCCTTGGACATATTCGTTGAAGGAGTTTCTCATCGTTGGTTAGCACTGCCCTTCTTGATGATTGGTAAGTCCAACCAATATATTAGATTGTTGTTGAAAAGATCCTTTCTCCAGCATGTACTATCGAGATTGTCTCTTTTCTAGATTGTGAAAGAACTGAGTGAAAACCTGTCCAGATGATTAAGCCGGGTAACATAATTTTCTTTCTCCTCGAACATGTTGTTCATAATATATCTATAAGAGGACTACCTTATTCCCCCCTTATAATTGTTCAGTTATTTGTGTGTGTGTGTGTGTGTGTATAAATTTTTGCATAAAAGAACAAAATCCACAAGTGTATAGATCACAAGTAATATAGTGGCTTTTTAATTAAAAACCCAAAGTATCGAACCCACAAAGAAAAAGTTGGTTTGAATGAGGACTAAATACTGACTACTAAGACATTCACCTATCCAACGATAAAACTAATTTTGATGATGATCAGGTAGAACTTAAACTAAGCGAGACTAATTACAACACTTGATAAATTAACGAATAAATTGAAACAGAGTTGGAGAAAACTCTAATGATTAATCTGGGCCAGTTGCATCCAGTAATTTGGGTTTGTGACTTAAGCGGAAGATACCGATTAACATGAAAACATCCTTAGCCTTGCAAGGAGACACGATACGAGGTTTACACTTTTGTGTTCCCCTCGATTTCTCACACTATTCCTATTCTCCGTTCAGTTCTTCTAGGTCCAAAAATGTGATACTGGTTCTATGGCGAATCAGTCCTTGAGAGTTCTATTGGTCTCCTTTCGGTCCTTGCAATAGAACATCCCGGGTTATATTCCAATTGATCTCCTTTCGATCCTTACGATCTTCACATAAGATTGCAAGTAGTCAATCTTAATAAAATCCACCTAGTACTGAAACAACACCAAGTTCCTGTTCTTTGATTAGGCTAATTAAGTTTTAGCAATTGTAGAATACTAAAGGTGGAAATTAATCCCTAAGGGGATACCTCCAACTGTCACTCTGGAGCCCCTTGAGCTCTAGATTTTAATTTCAGCCTCCAACATACAATAATTAGGAAAAACCCTAAAAAATTAAAGATTCACAAGCATACAACCTCAACACAAATATGGATGCATAAAAATCAATCAATAAAAACCACAAGTCCTACAGTCTCATGACGACCTAGGAGATAATGGCCAGCTCATGCTGACCTTAAAACTGACAATACCATGTTGCCAAAAAACTACTAAAGATTAAGAAGTAGAAAAGAGTTAAGGAATACAAAACAATTTGTAAACAATCTTGTCCCAAACTCAGATCCATTACTCTGAAGATGTCACGAGCAAGCTGAATCCTCTAACCTGACTCCACAAATGAGCTCGAATCAGAGTCAAAGCTAAAAAACCTAAAGAAATCTAAGTCTAGAGAGAAGAACCCTAAAATTGGTATTATAGCAAGCCTCTTTGTGCGAGGTCTCATCATCACTAGGTCTAACTAATAAGTGTGGTCTTTATATCCACATTAAATGGGCTCATGATTGGGTTGAAGGTAGAATGTCGGTATTCGGCGACGATTCTTCGCCTAGGCGAAGACACGTGTCTTCGTCTACTGATGGTGGTCCTTCGCCTAGGCGAAGGGAAGCTACGCCTAGGCGAGAGTTGCCTACGCCTAGGCGAACCCAAGAGCTATCTTCAGGAGTCTTCATGCTAATCGTTGGCTCACCTAAGAGGGCCATTTCTACGCCTAGGTGAACCTCTACGCCTAAGCAAGAGTTGCCTACGCCTAGGTGAACCCCGAGAGCTATTCTTGCAGGTTTTGCTTCCTTGCTCTGGTTTTTCCTTCATTTCAATTAGCTCTTCTTTTGCTTGATTTTCCATCATATGGCTGAATAAAGATGTGAATTAAGCATTTGAGTTATGAAAATACATGGAAAATACACTCATAATGCATATCATTCCTGAACAATAATCATGTGTGTGTTGAAAAGATCCTTCCCTCAGATATACACGACCAAGATTGTCTCTTGTTCGGATTATGAAGAGCAGGTGAGAGCATCAGACATTCAAACCAGGTAACATAATTTTCTTTCTCCTCGAACATGTTGTTCATAATATATCTATAAGAGAATTTACCTTATTCCCCCCCTTATAATCATCATGTGTGTGTGTGCTTAGTGAATCCAAGCCCCAGGACTTCTCTCCAAATCTGATTAAGAACCAACCAATCTCCAAAATTGCAATCTTTACATCAAAAAACAAACCCTTTTCATAAGCAAGATAAATTAAACTTCATAACCATGTGAGGATTCATCCCAATGGATAACCCTAAAACCACTATACCTACAAGTAGCCTTGGCTACACACAAGTAGAAAATTTTGTGACTATTACATGTGTTTTTCTTTTCTTCTTTTTGCATGTTTGTGTGTCCATATGAGTAGAGTTGGTGCCATGTATTTTTTATTGACATTGCATTGGTATTGTGCTTAAAATTCTATAGTCAAAATGAGTTGCATTTGCACTTGTTTGAGATTAGGACTTAGAGTGCATCTAGATCTCTTATGTATACTTTGGAACCAACTTTACTTATAAATGTTTGGCTGAGATTACTTGGCTTTTATAGTGATTGGGACACACTTTAAAGATAGGCCAATGAATCCACCTATGCGAAAATTAGAAAAATAAAGAAATTCGAAATAAAAAAATAAAAAAATAAAGTGAGTTGATTCCAATCAGAATCTTGAAGACACGATCAGAAATGAAAGCCTAGTGCCCTAAGCCAGTTGCTTAGGAGTCACTAACTTCACTACTCGCTACATGGGATAGAGATGGATCAATTTCACAATGTAGGTACCTTATTACTTAGGTGGTTAGCTAGAGGTGAAGTCCGAAGGGAACTTAATGCCTAAGGCCCTTAACTAATTGGTGAGAAGCCATCGATGAATCTCTACTACATGGGCTGCCACTTAGACATCTTTGGTGTTACACATCTCTACATAAGAAAATAATAAAAATGTGTGTTCTCAACCTGTTTTAGTTCTTATTATCAAAAGAGTGAGTTAAGTTTGGTTGGGGGATGCATTGGAACTTTTGTCTATTTTTTAGATCTTAAAACATCACTTTCACCAAGGTCCTTTAGGAAAGATTTATGGAGGGCTTGGGGTAAGCTTGCAATTAATCAACATACCACAGATACCTTGTCTTTTAAGAGATTATAAATGCTGGAATCCTTACTAGACTATCATATTAACTTTAGAACATTTTCAATGCTTTCTCTTGATAGTATCTAAACCCACATTATCCAACTCATTTTGTTCTGAAGTCCTTTTGAAATAGTTATGTGGATTTGTATCGAGGTACTTACTGGAGGTAGCTAAGTAGAGGAGTGACAAAGTAATTGGTACATTGTAAAATGACCTAGAAGGAGATGTTGATGAGGCTCAGAGACTTCAAAAAAGTTTCCATATAGATAAAGTATGCATAAAGGCAGGAGTATTGGTAGAGACCCCACTTCCCCGTGTAGAAATCTCTTGCGACTCAGTAACCTCGAAGCCATGCTCGCTCGATTGACAGAGACACCATGAAGCTAAGCCTTTAAAGCTGGCGACGTATTTGGAAAGCGTGGGTTATAAAATTTTTCGCACCTGTAAAATCACACCTTTAGATTTAGTGAAAATCGTGACCTCTTATTTACGGTGGTCGAAACCCAAATACAAAATCACTGTATAAAAAATATACACTCGATGTTTTCAAATCCAACTACAACAATAAAGGACCTCTTGGTCCTCATCAAATATAAGATAAGGATCGATCAAACATAATTTTTGTCATAACTGTTTTTCTCCAAAACCATGCATGCGTATTTTACAAAAGATATTTACATATCTAAAATGCCACATTTTAACTTTACTATTTTAATTTACACCTTATCTTATATATAATCACAACACGGCGTCTAGGGTGAGAATCACAGAAAGGTCTTTAAACTTCTTGCATGAAAAATTATTTCAAACGAAGCGTGAGCCTTGATCGGGCTCGGTGAATTACTATAAGTTCTAAATCTTCTTTATCACCTTTGTTTGTACACTCCCAATGCTGAAAATACGTACACTAAATGGTTGTAAAACTTTTTTATGAAAGCGAGTTTGCTAGAAAACCATTTAAATTGTTAAAAATTCTGAAAGCTGATATACAAAAATTAACCTCTTCTTTGAAAGCATTAAAAGCTATTCTGTTGTTAAAGCTGATACGAAAACTATTCCCCTTCTTGGCTTGTTTAAGTGGTGGTTAATATCTGAAAGTGCTATCTTGTCAAATCAAGTACCAATCATTGGCCCATTCTGAAATACCCTAGACGTGATCATAGTGGAACCTCGGAACTGACATGATGGTGAGCATAGAACATTCTGCATTGCCAGATGGTCGATTGAGCGGCCGGGATCTATATAGCATAATGGAACCTCGGGACCAAAATGCTCGGAGTGATGGAACCTCAGGAACCAACCTCATCTTCATGTACTAAGTCAGCGCTAACTATATGCCTCGAGATGTGCGGGAGGGCGACTCAGCATATGTGCAGGTGGCCCGATTGCAGGCCGAGCCGTATAGTTGGTATGCATGCCCATAGCACAGCCATGCTGTCAGAAATACATGGCCCAGAGGGAAGTGGGGTTGTGCCATCTAGGGGTTTGCTAAACCGAGGCCAAGCTTGTTTCTTAAATCTCTTTGAAATCAAACTTTTAACGATATAACAATTGGGAGGTAAAAAATGCTTTATAAATCTATATTTTCAAAGCACTTTTACAAACTATAATTAAAGCACCTTTCGTTTTGAAAATGATTTTGAGTACTCACCTTTTCTCGACTAATTTCTTTCAAATCTTGTCAACCTGCAGCTTCTCGTCGGATACTCAAATCACTACACAATTCATTAAAATTACAAATGCCCTCAGTTAGCGTTTTAACCATAAAACATACCAGGCTTTAAAAATTATTCTCTCGAATGGACTTCGAATTCTAACAAAACTTCGTGCTGGTGCATTGATAAAGAATGGAAATAATATGATGTGAAATTTACCAAATCTCACATTAAATGCCCCATAAAAACTATCTGTTTTTGGCAAACTTTGACTCAAGGGACTTTCGGAGAGTGCAAAAATGCGAACTTTTAAAATTATGTCTGAGCTTGTCGAGCATCCCGACTTGTCAGGCTTATAGACTACCTCCTGAAATTTCAACTAAAGCCCAATAAAAACAGTCCGAAATTCAATACATTTATCAGAACCCTGATCGAAATTCTAAAGATTCCTAAACTGAGTCTAAAAATTTTGGGACTAAAGTTTGACCTTTCAAGTCCTACAGAAAATTCAGAATCATTATATAGCATTTAGGCTCGAAATAACACAAGTAGGCAAATTTTCTACCTTTTAAGTTTGACCAAAGGCTAAGATATTGATACCTATCGTAGCTCTCGCGCGTATATAATTTTATGCAACAAACGAAACCTCACGGTCAGATTTAGTAAATCGAAAAGAAAGCAAGGAAAAGAAAATAAAAATTTTAAAAAATCGTGTTATAACTCTCACGCTCACATCTTTGCCCGAGATGTATGTCGGAGTCAAATTTATCTCTTTTTTTAATTATTAGTATTATTATTATTTGGATAAACGATTTCTATTGCCCCATTCGGATCCATTTCTACCCTGAAAATTTTTATTTCTTTTCAGTTCAATTATTTTAAATGAACTTTAACTAAAGGCATTTTTAAACTTCGAAATTTTGTAAAATCTAGTCACAGTCATGGCGTTTATCATCCAGTGCGTGGAAATATTCGGCTATCTCGAATTAAACGAAACTTTCTAGGTCACTAGATTTGTGAGGCAGACTTAGCAGCCTGGAGTCAGTTTCGATCATCAAGAGATCTAAATTTTCTAAACTTCCTGAACAAATTCGATAATTTATTGTGTGTATCCTTTTAAAATTACATAATTGAATTTCACATCCACTATAGTACAAAAAGTGCCACAGATTCTTTTGAAAACTTTATAATTTATCCTTAAAAGCGACTTTCAAAGAGATTCTATTATGGCATGAAATAATTAGGAAGCTCTTAGTACTACATACGATTTACCGCATGCCGTACACCCTCTCGAGCGGGCGTTACAAATCCTCCTCCTTTACGAACCATTTCGTCCTCAGAAATGAACAAAATAACATAAAGGGATACCTTAATGCGAAACAGCCCGGGACATTATTTGCGCGCCAGGCCTCTGACTCAGTGGCCTCTTTAATCCCATGATTCCCATCAAAACTTTGACTAACGAATATTATTCATAATCTTTGCTCTTTGCGATCTCTTGCTCTGCGTTAGGCTGCTCATATAAATTAATTATCTTTGATTCTGAACAGTCTACGAGTACATGGGAGGATGGAATGTACTTCTTGAACATGGATACATGGAAACGCATTATGAACCTTGGAAACGACTACAGGAAGGTCTAATCACATATCTTTCTTTAGTCCCACTCGGCAATAATCTCATATATTACATGTATGCGGGCCACCATTTCAGCGTCTTGTCGGAGGACACCTTTTCAGGGGAAACTTTGATGAAGACCCTGTCGCCCGCATTCATTGTAGATCCTCTGTTTGTCAGCATCAACTTTTAAATGCGTCTTGAGTATCTTGAGTCTATCTCGGACAATCTGGATCTTAGATAATCTATACTAACTCTGGGCTGTCGGTGTCCTCTCTCCTCTTCATCCGAGCATCACGAAAGTCGACCACTTCCCGGCCGCTCGATGCTTCGTGGAGCCATGCTATCTTGGATTGATAGCGTTGTTGTAGACTCCATGAGATAATGCATATCCGACTTCCCTTGACTCTATCGCGTGCTCCCAAGCATATCCTCCCAGTGTCTGAATAGTTCTCTACGATTAAATGGTCCCTACGAGGATGGAAGGTGTGCTAAAAAGTCTGATCGAGTCCGTGGCATCCTGTAAAATTTGGACCAAAATACGCGGATGTAGTCCCAGGGTCTCGATGCGAGACTATGATACTCAGGGCACCATGTAATCTAACTATCCTCCACGTATAATTGTTGACATCTGTGAATTAAATCATTGCTAGCTGAGGAGAAAATGCGCGGTTGGGTTAGTCTATCAGCTATCACTTACACATATGGCATCGTGTTGTCTCAGGAGTTCTCGGGCTTAGATCAAAAAAATCCATAATGTCTTATCCACTTCCACTCCCCACGGGAATCGGAAGGTACGTATCTTTCTGCGGGCTTAGTTGCTCTGCCTTTATCTGGCTGTGGGTTAGGCATCCCCGAATCTGAAATCTTGCAATTTCCTTTTTCATGCCCTTCCACAATGTGCTCCCCTCGAAGTAGTACATCTTGTTGCTACCGGAGTGCATGGCAAATCTTGAGTGGGCTCTTCCATCGATTTCCTTAGTTCACTATTTCGAGGTACACACATTAGGCTCCTCTAAGCTAATGCGCCATCATCTACGATCTCGGAACTGGTTTCCCTCTGCCTCGATCTACCTGTTAATCATCTACGAAACCCTGCTTGACCTTCCTTGATCGATCGAGAGAGAAGGGCGAACATAAAATGATGCCGCGGTGTCCACGTATCCAGCTACACATGGCGAACTCCCAAAGATCTCAACTCTACTCGACAATGGGAGATATCACTGTCTACTTGAGATAAAAGCATAAGGTCCCTCAGGTTTAGACTTAAAGGCATCGGCCACTATTTAGCCTTCCGGATGATACTATCGCGATGCCAATCATAATCGCTCGACCACCGGCGCTGCCTTAAGTTAAGCTCTTTCTGAGTGAAGATATACTGCAAGCTCTTATGATCAGTGAATATCTGACAGGGAACACCATATAGATAATGTCTCCAGATCTTTGGCGAAACCCTTCTTCTTAGTTCTAAATCATGTTGGGTGATTTGCTCGTGCTTCTTTAGCTGACGGGGAAGCATAAGCTATCACTCTACCATCACGCATCATTGCACCTAACCCTTATGCGGATGCATCCTTTATATACCCTGCTTAGTCGCTCACGTGATGCGTGCTATCTTGAACTATGCCAATCTGCATTCGACTCCTCAAACTATCTTGGCGGTGTCGACCCTGAATTGAATCTTTTTTTTTCAATAGATTGGTCGGCGGGTTCTTATCTTGAAAATCCATCAACAAATTTCCTGTAACGCCAGTCGAGGAGCTGCGAACTTGAAACATTTGTGGGCGGCTTCGGTTCATAGCTTTGATCTTCTGAGGATCCACTAATACCTTTCTTGAGAAATGACATGACCCAGCTACTTTGTCAACCAAAGCGGCGCCACTAAACTTGAAAGCGCGGCACGGCTCTGCAGAATGCAACGTCACGTCGAGGATGCTCTGCGTATTCCTCACGACCCGCTGAAGTACGTGGTCTGTGATAGTCTGATGCAGCTTTATCTAATCACGGACCGAATACTTGTTCATCAAATCCATGAGCGTGTTGGTTAGTCGAATCGAATGGCATCACCGGAACTTCGTAGTGGCGTTCACCGTCACGAAAAGCTGATCCGCAGAAACATCATTCTCCGGACCCTCAATTGATGGTAGCTGACCTTGGTCAATCTTAGAATGCTCTGCGAGATCCATACGATTGGTCAAATGGCTCATCTATGCGAGGGCGGATCTTGGTTGCGTATTGTGCCTGATTCGGCTGTCATGGTCTATCTGTGGCGTGGCTTCCATAACTTTCTGAAGGCTGAGCTCTGTGATGAGGGTACTGGTGGGATGAAGCCTTGCTTGTGTTCATAATTGTGCTTCCCAATATCAGCTCTGTTGGCGCCATTCTATATGAAGGAATGGATATTGGCTCGGTCCTTGGAATGGAGTTCCAATAACGAACACCATTTCCTACTTATCAGGGAGTAGAAGCTACGAAATATCATCACGAAGGTATCGAGACTCTTTGACTATGGGGATGTCTTCGTGGTGGCCTCATGTCTATCACACAAATGCCAAATAACCTTGGCCAACCTTCGAGAAGCATTTCGAGGCGGTCATGGCATTAATGAGACTAGGGCGATCTCTTGATTCCCCAAAATATCCTTTGGTTCCCTCTGAGGTCGAACCCGATCTTACTTATTTCTTATGGCTATCTAAGGTGGCTCTTGTGCGGATAACCAATCCATTACCCGAATTATATCGAAATCATGGATACCTAACACTATCAGAGTGACTGAAAATCCTTGTGCAGGATCACCAATCTGCTGCAGGCCCCATCCTTTCGGATATCGCTAGTATCCAGGTAGATCTGAAACCACCATCTGACCATATAATTTGGGACTCTATCTGGTGCCTCTTGTAGTGAATGGTCTTTGAAATAAATGGATAGTGGCTCTGGGTCCATAATCTCATATGCATCATGATCGTGGCCCGAAAATCATACCGATAATCACGTGCGGTGATCGTCACGCCTCTATTTGATAATATTTGTAAATACTCGGGCACAGTACGGTACCACTCGAATCGGCTAATCGGGGTGTGCCTGCACTCCTGCACCCTTCACGATACCTCTGCAGGTGCTATCTTTGCCACCTCTACGAACCACCCCTACCGGCTTTGGCCAGGACCGGCCAGTGCACAGGGTAGATCTTGTGTACCTACCTCGAGGTCTCTTATTACTAATATTAGACTGATCTTGGATAAGTGACCTTCACATATGATGGAAACATCTGTCCTCATTCATCACACTTTCAAGAGATGCCTCATCGACATGTAGGAGCTGTGGAAAAGATGATCCTGAATCACCACCTCCTGAGACTCTTTGGTGATCGAGCGGATCCTTTAATTTAGATGTTGTTCCTCGTCTGAGCCTCTGCTGCGGTCCATGTTCCTTTCTTTCCTCACCCAAATCCATTAATTGCACGGGTGACTAGTCTTTGGGAACACCTCTTCTTTGTCGGCCTTGAGTTCAGGCGGCTGTAACATATAAATCGTCTCAATGTTCTCAGTTATTCGATCTCAGATCAGTTTAAATCTGTTCAATGCATAAATCACTTCTGCTGTTTCATTTCTGTGTGAGTGTTCTGCAGTTAAAATACCGCTCAGTATTCTATCATAACATCAGTTCATTTCATCCTTGATTCTGTTTGTCTGATAACTGTCAGGTTAAATAAATCTGTGTTGATGATTGAGATTTCTGACCAGATCCTCTGTCATGATCTATATTGATGTGAACCGAGTTTGTTATCTTATTGAATTTCTGTCACGTATTCTGTTGTGCAAATTGTGTTGCCTGCAGATCGTGGTGCCATCATAAGTTTTTAGCCCACACTAATTTTGATGCGTTCTATCATGCCTCTCCTCTTTTGGGGCTCAAGTACTGACGGTGGCTGGCTATGTCAATCTGTATAACTTTGATCCATCATTCAGTGCGCCACTGGGTCTACGGCCACTCGATGGATTACTGGCAGGCGATTCGTGGAAAGCGTTTTCGGATCCCCAGGGTGTGTGACATATCTCTCGGTGGTGCCTCAGGTCACGAAGTCTAGATGAAGCCTCGACCTTCGTCCGAGACATATCTTTATGAATTTCCAAGATTAAAAATTCGGTGACACTTTTCAATATTTGATGCATCTGAGTTTGTAAGAGCAGCTATAAGTTGCAATAGGAAAATCATTATTATAAAAAACATTTCTATAAAATCTGTGGGCTTGTCACAGCAGGCGAACTTCTCGCCTAAAAGCGCCTACGATACCAACAGCGAGACCCCTTCTAGTAACGAAATCTCATGAACAACTCACAGTAACCTCCCACCCATGCTCGCTCATTGACAAGTTACCATGGAAAATTTAATACTTCAAAATTACTTTGGCTTGTATTTGGAAACGTGGGTTATAAAATTTTCGCACCCCACATCAAAATCACCTTTAGATTTAGTGAAATCCGGCGTATAACGTATTTGCATATCAGCCCAAAATACAAAATCACTGTATAAAAATATACACTCCCGATGTTTCCGAATGTCGACTCACAATGATAAAAGGACCTCACGATCCTCATCAAAAATATAAGATAAGGATCGATCATTATAATTTTGTAGCAACGTTTTCTCGAAACCATGCATGCATATTTTACAAAGAAGATATTTACATATACATAATGCCACATTTTAACTTTTACTATTTTTAAATTTACACCTTATCTTATATATAATCCACAATCTGGCGTCTAGGTAAAGAATCCTGGAAAGATGCTTTCGGCTTCAACACACACTTTTGTCTTTTAAGCATGTGAGAAGCGTAAGGCAAACGGGCTCGGTGAGTCTTATAAGTTAAATCTTTGGCATCTGGCTGTTGTACTCCCAATATGAAAATACGTACATAAATGGTTGTAAAAGCATTTATAAGAAAGCGAGTTTTGCTATAACCATTCAGCATTTATATTCTTGCTTATTACGAAAACTATTTATATTTCTTGGCTTGTTTCGGTGGTGATTATATATCTGAAAGTGTTATCTTTGTAAATCAAATCTAACCTGTAAGCCCATTTAAAATACCTATGAAGCGTGATGCGTAGAGCCTCGGAACGACATCGATAGTGAACCTAGGTGCAAGCTAAGATAGTGCAGTGGGCTACGGCGCGGGATCTGCTTATAATGGAACCTCGGGACCAAAATGCTCGGTGATGGAACCTCGGAACCAACACCTCATCGCTATGTACTAAGTCAGCGAACTAACTATATACCTCGAATGTGCAGAGGGCGACTCACTATATATTCTAGATTTAACCCCCAATTGCCAACCAGGCAATATAATTAGTCATAATAGCCCATAACCTAGCCATGCACAATCCGAAATACATCATTTGAAGCGATTTTGTGCCATCTAGGAGTTTTGCTAAACCAGGCCAAGCTGTTTCTTAAATGCAAATCAAATTTTTGAGTATATGATTGGGAGGTAAAAAAATGCTTTACTCATCCCATATTTTCAAAGCACTTTACAAACTTGTAATTTAAACACTTTCGTTTTAGAAAAGGTTTTGGAGTACTCACATTTTTTCTCGACTAATTTCTTTCAAATCTTGTCAAGCATAGCTTCTGGAGTCGGATGCTCAGATGCTATGATTCACATTAGTACAAAAATGCCCTCGAGTTCAACGTTTTAACCATAAAGCATCTGCGGGAGCTTCAAAGTATCTTCCTCGAAACGAACCGATTCTAACAAAACTTTGCGTGCTAGTCCCATTCGATAAGGACATCGATAATATGATGCAATTACACCAAAATGTCCACTACTGCATTCATCTGCATCAAAACTGTCTGTTTTAACAAACTTTTGACTCGGGACTTTCGGAGAGTACAAAAATACAGAAACATTTCTGAAAATTCTATCAGCCTCACAAATTTCAAGCCCCCAAAGCGTCAGCAGTCAAGAATTCAGCCATATTTATCAGAAACGCAGTTCAAAGAATATTACAAAAATTCTTAAACTCAATTAAAAATTTTGGGACTAAAGTTTACGACCTTTCCGATCTCTAAGAAAATTTCAAGCCATTATATAATTTAGTCTCGAAATAACACTTGGTAGGTAATTTTCCTTTTTAAAGTTTGACAAAAAGGCTTCTAAGATATTTGTACCTATGCGTAGCTCTCTTCACGTGTCACCAATTTTATGCACTCAGACGAAACCTGCGATTAGATTTCAGTAAATGCAAAAAGAAACAGGAAAAGAAAATAAAAATTTTAAATCGTCTGCCTCTCAACTCTATCTGGCGAAAAGTCCTTATGTCCCCGTCAAATTATCTTTTTTTCTTTTTTTTTAATTATTATTCTTATTATTATTATTATTATTATTTGGATAAAACGATTTGACCTCGTGGGATCCATTTCTACCGTGAAAATTTTTATTTCTTTTTCGGTTTATTATTACCCCAAATGAACTTTAACTAAAGGCATTTTTTGACTTAAGTTTTGTAAAAATCTCTTTGAGAATCATGGCTATTTATCATCAGAGGTGCGTAAAATATTCGACTATCTAGAGACGAAACTTTAAGGTCAACTAGATTTATGAAGAGGCGAACTTAGCGGCACAGTCAGTTTTAGGTCATCCGAGATCTATAGAATTTTCTAAGCTTCTGAATAATTCGATAATTTATTATTATTATTATCCTTTTAAAATTACATGAGTGAATTTCACCCGATCCACTTTCCTTAATTGCAAAAGTGCCACATTCACCCCAGAAAAACTTATAATTTCATCCTTAAAACGACTTTCAAAAATTCTATTATGGCACGAAAATAATTAAGGAAGCTCTTGGTGCACATACGGTTACACATACCGTACACCTTCTCGGGATGGGGCGTTACAATTGGAGTTCCAAATGGGGAACCAAGTTCTCTTGAAGTTGACACCACAAATTTTGAAGAAGATTAATAGCAAAACAAGGCAGAGAGGTCTTATTCTTGTGATGGACCCTTTGAGTTGGTGCAAAAGGTAGAATAGGTTGCCTATAGGTTGAAGTTACAAAATGGCTTAAGCAAATCCTACATTTTAGATTTTCTAAGTTGTATCATGAGGATCCACATAGGGAAATCGTGCAAGTGAAGTTTTCCCTATCGTTAGTGACAAAATAATTTGACAATAACAAAACAATTTGATCGACAGATAGAGTGAATTATGGATCATAGAACCATGGGGGCCTATTGCAAGAATCATTGCACTGATTTTACGGTTAAGTGGAAGGGAATGCCATATTCAAAGGCTACTTGGGTAAGAGATGTAACTCTATGGCAATTTAAAGATGTGTTGAAGGAATATCTTTGAAATATTTAAGTTGGCCCGAGATTCGTCAGCCTTAATTGTGAGGTGGGTTTATTGGCCCTTACAATCATGATATTATTATTATTTGTCCTTGTCTTGCTGTATCTCTCCCATCAAAGAAACACGCATGGCTCATCCAAAACAACATATCGCATCATAATGCTCCCATACCTACACTCATGCACTCTTGGGTGCCCAACATCACTGCATGCTCGCACCCTCATGCCTACATTCGAGCTCCTGTATGTCTACATCCTTATGCAGTGCATAACACACAAGCCTCATGCTATACACGCATGCCTAATGTGTGCCTCGTGCTCATGATGCATACTTTTGATGAGCAAGAAAGACATGAGGAGTATAAGTATTTAAAGCACCACCCAAAATGTTTGATGAGCATCACGGATACTGCCAGTGGCCCGAGGAAGTGGGAATGGCTAAAGCTCTTTAGGGAGAGATAATTACTACCCAAATATAGTGTTGTTAAGCCTCTTAACACTTCGGGTTTTAGGCACTTTTGTAGTAGTAATTAGCCAAATTGACCGATTGGCACGTTAAGGACTTATGATGGCATTCGATTTATAGTAGTTTTTGTAGTTTTCTGGTACATATATCTTGAAGATGAGGATTCATCTTGAGTATGAAATCAATTGGAACTGAAGGCTGCGAACCGAAGGCGGTAGAAGCAGAATAATTTCACAAGGGGTTGTGAAATTTTGTAGTGAAATTTCCCCTCTGAAATTCCATTTGATTCCAAACTTTTTATCTCTCCACTTTTTGTTTTCTTCCCAAATTGTCCCTATATATGTAATAGTTTACATTTTTGTCAATTTAGTAATTGCATTGTTTAGTGGTATATAATGTCGAGCAACGCGCTGTAAAAACGATTTAGTTTGAAGAAAAGTTTTGGAAACTTATCGAACAAGCTCCCATTTTCCTTTCATTTTCTCTCATTTTCTTTTCTTTTCTTTTCTCACTAGCCAAACACACTCTGAGGATGCATTCTCAGAGGATGAGCAGCTAAAACCCCTCCTTCCTTGAAGTAAAAGGCATTAGAGGGGCGTGTATGGTAAAATAGGGGTTCTCGTGTTTCAGCGTGGGTATTTCACTCGTTGATGTTAACCTCGACTCAGGTTCAGTCCTTCGAGTCACTTGAATAAGATTAGTATTGCATTAAGCACAGGGGGCTCATTGGATGCTTATTGTTAGATCCAGTGATGTTCATTAGTTATCATTTATTAGCCATTGGAAGGTGAGTCAAGGAGACTTGTGTTTTTACTGACTGAGAACATTAATAGCCAGTGAATGTCATTTTCAAAGAGATTTAATGAGGGTAAGTTTGTATAGCTAAATGAAGATCCGATTTAGGAGATAACTGTATGTTATCGCCCACGTCTGAGTAAGAACCGAAACCCCTCATTTGCCTAAAGAACACAAACCTAGTGTCTGATGCCCCAAAGGGACCTCTTTCCATATTCTAATGCATTTATTTTGGTAATGACCTTTAAAATCAACCTCTTTTTATCCGAACCCAAGTGCACCCTCATGTATAGTGCCTCTAATGAGCAGACGTTTCAAAGCCTTGCATGTGCCACTTCTTCCCCCACTTTCATGGGCGTGAAGTAGAACCGCGATACACATGAGGGAGTTTGAGGAGAGTGCCGAGCACCTTCGGAGGACCTCTTGTTGTGGATTTGATGAGACTTAAGCTTTTCCTTTCACATTGAAGGTAAGCCAAAATTGGCTGAAAGTCCGCAGGCCAGGCATCAGAAATTGGACTAAGATACGGTGAATTTTGAAGTCTTCTCCACTCGCAGGGACTCAAAAGACTTGAAGCGATTCCGCTTCTCGACTGATGAAATGAAATTTTATGCATGCTAAGAGATTTATATGGAACCGCTCAATGCTTGTCCTCGCCATGGATTTGACACATGGTTGTTGGTCAGTTACTTTTATGATGGAATTTCACCTACCATGAAGCAACTGTTAGAGACTATGTGAGGAGGAGATTTCTTGAGCAAACATCCAAAGAAAGATTTAGATTCTGCAGGTTGTAGTTGGAGAGCTTCAAAAGGTTAGGATAGGCTTTAACCAGGGAGATGGAAAGAATGAGACCTCAACCCAGTACAAGAAGTGGCATGTACTCACTTCCGGAAGAGATGAACATGAAAGCCAAAGTTTCAACCTTAGCTAGAAGGTTGGAAGAACTGGAAATGAGAAACCAACATGAGGTGCGGCGGTAGTGGGATTCACTGTGCCGTAGTCATGCTTCATTTGTCGATTACTGGCATCTGGAACTGACAATGTCCAACTATTCCCGACAATGAGAGATGGTAGTGGAACAAGCAAATTTTGTTGGTCAATTCGACCATCAACTAATGCCGCAAATATGACAACGCACAGCCTGCAGTGGATCAAATCTCACAAATCTCTCTTGGAAGCCAAAACCTCCACAGTATGCACCTCCTGCTCCTCCGCAGTATGCTTCAGCTACCGATACATGCAACCCTGACCAACTTCTCTGGTTGAGCAAGCCATCCTAAACCTTAGCAAAGTGGTAGGTGATTTTATGGAAGAGCAGAAAGCAGTCAACGTGCAGTTAAATTAGAAAATTGATATTGTGGAAAGCACTTTGAACAAAAGGATAGATGGGCTCCAAAGTGACATTGCTCAGAAAATAAACAACCTGCAGTACTCCATCTCAAGGCTCACCCAGTAATAGCAAATTAGGAAAAGACTAAAATTCCTTATTCACAAACCCTACAGAATCCTAAAGGAATCCACTTGGTAGCTAGTACTAGTGAATCTACTCCCAAGATGGATGAGGTGAAAGCCATTATCACTTTGAGAAGTGGTAAAAAGGTTGATCAGCAAATACCCGAAAGGCCACTAGAGCAGCAAGAACAAACGAGAAAGGGTAAAGAAAGAATAGTGATCCAAAGAAGATATGATGAAAAAGAGCATGCCTCCGCTTTTCTCGAGACTTAGAGTCGAAATGGGGTGAACAAGCCCTGACTGGGATTTTGATGTTGTTAAGGACAGGTAAAGTTAATATCTCTCTTCTAGACATGATCAGAGATCTGGCATATCTTGGAAATTTCTCAAGGGCGTGTCTTTGTAAAGAAAGGATTGAATGTGAATGAAGCAACTTTCTTGACAAACGGGGTGAGCTCATCCATCAATGCAGATGAATGAAATTTAAAAAGATCTAGGATCTCCTACCGACTCCAATGAACATTGGGGGAACTTGTATAGAAAAGGGCATTATTAGATTTGGGGGCAATGTCAATTTTGCTACCTCGATCTAGCTGATTGGGACTAGGAGAGTTTAAAAGCCCATACCATGCCTTGCATGTGAAGAAAGGTAGTAAAAATTTCAAAAGGATAATCGAAGATGTTTGGTGAAGGTGGATGATTCTATTATCCTATGGACTTACGTTATTCATAAATAAATTGGTGTTCTAAAATTAAATGTTACCATGCCAGGAGGCCATTCTTGAATACCTCAAATTCCATCAACTAAGCTGACTGGAGATAGGTGGTCATAAACTAGTTTTGTGACATGACTACTGAGACTCAGCATTTGCAAGTAGTGAGATGCAGACACGAAGGAACAAGAACTTGAGGAAGTTTGGCAGTTGGCACAGTGAGGAGGCACTATGCTTGACCCATAAGATGGGCTGATGGAGTATAGAGGTTTGATGAAAGATTGTTGCCCCGATCACTCCTCCGGCTACCACCCGATTCCACTAGCACCACGAAGACAGGCTTGAAAAATAAATTGAGGTGGATTGAGTCCCTTAAGGCTTATAAGTCACTTTTTTGGTTTTTATTTTCTATTTTGAATTTGCTTTGTTAATTTTTCTTTGATTTCTCTAATTTAAGTTAATCTTTATTTATAGCTCATATTTCATTTCCTTTTATTTGAATTTTGTGTTTGTTTCTACAGGGGTTGTGTTATTTTTAAACAAGGAGGTCAGAATCTAGAGGAATTTCACAAGGATGGCAAAATTCTCGACCCTACTTGATTTTCTATGTGCCCCACCCCAGTAATATTCCAATTCATTTTTATCCTCCATCTCCCAATGAGTTGGTGTCATCTCTTCAAACCACTTCATCCCACATCCTCTTTAAATGAACCCAGCCTCCTCACGAAGGATCATTTCTCCCCTACGAAACCTTCCTCCTCTCAAACCTTCACATTTCATCATGTAAAAAAACTTAAAGAGCGAGAAGGCCACAACTCTTTACAGGCGCCCCTTTTCTCTGGCCGAACACGTAGTTGCGATGATCTGTAAGCCTGCTAATCTGCGAACTGCTGCCTGCCTCTCCCACAATGCGAGTATGACCTGAGATGAGCGTGCGTGATCCTCCTCACCCCGGCTAGTGCGCGAGCCGCACCTCCACCCCAACGGGCGGGACCTCTGGCAGAAAGTACCTGATCCTGGCCATGAGTACCATAAGTAAATCTCCCACTAAGGCCGCCGCCCGGCATTCCCGCATCACGACTGTTCTCTGTTTGTGATAAAGGCCACTTTTCCTGTGCTCCAATAGAAGAAACACTTGGCTGCCGGCAACAAAAAGTTTCCCTGCGAACACTTATATGACATCAGACTTTTACCAATGCAGCCGGAGCTTGAGTCGATGGGGCTCGTTCAGCGCTACTCTCTAGAGCCATTTATGACTCGGCAGCCGATTTTCTATCTAAGGTAGTGATTGACTTTACGGACCATGACTACGAGGTAAAGCGCCACCCCACGCCATTCACTTCACTATTGATGGTCGTCAGGCATCCCCTTTGGCTTGGCCGATATAGCTCACAGCTTTTCACCTTTCAATGGCCTTGGCGATTCCAGCGAGTTATAGTAGTGGCCCGTCTTCACCTCGGGAGATGATCGAATCCTCTTCCAGACACATCCGGTAGCCTATTTTGTTAGGGCGAAACAGCAAGGGATGCTTTTTATAGACCACGTCTTTGCGGTCGATCACATTTCCTCTTTAGCATGTTGGCGTCGGGCGGCGCCATCGCAGGAGCCACATATCATTATTTCCTGGGTTTTGGTTTAGCCGGCTTAGTAGTAAACATCCCTCTTTCACTTCGAGAAAAAATTCGCCAGCTTCTCGGAAAAATGAGACCATTTCCACTCTTATTCCCAGAGATTGCTATCTGTATGTGGAGCATGAGTTTTGAATCGCCATTCAGAAGCATTCGTCGGGTTTGCGAGGCCCGCATTTATCGTTGAGAGTGGTGGTTTGTGCACGAGGCCCCTCCGCTGCGTATCCTCTGTGGGTGAATCATAAATAAGTCCCCACGAGTCAGATGTGATGACCTGGCAGGAGCCCATCACAATGTCGGCGACCCGCCTTTGACCAGCTGCGCCCACGTATGCGCACCACCTCTTCACCTCCAACTTCTCTTTGCTCTAGTGGCCTCATCTCATCTTCACCACAGTGGCATCCTATCCACATCCTTTGCTTTCGGGATTTTCTTCCATCATAGTGGTGTCGCAATTTCGCGGTCACATCCCGATCCTTTACTCTTGCTGGTTTGCCATGGTAGAGCGAATGGCTCTCCGCCAAGCGAATCTTGGCAGAATACCTTCCGTCGCCTCCCAGGTTTGCGCGACATCTGTTCCGTCCTCTGTCCTTCCTTCAAATGTCATTCAAATGTGAGCTGATGGTGTTCGATCCATAACTCATCTTCAGCCGCAAATCACCGGTTGAGTGACCTCTCCTGGCTGATGATCCACTCCTCATCGATTTCATCTGCTTTGTTGGGTGACGATGAAATGTTGGGTAGAGTGATGTCATTGATTTGAGTTACTGATATTTAGTTAATGTATCAGTTAGTTCTTTCTGATGGTCATCTGTTTTGTTTCAACATATTACATCCTTCATATTTCATTCTGTTTTTGAGTATAAACTTTACATATTAATTAAATCACGTAATCTTATGTCCGATAATGTCACTCGTTGAGTGATGACATTAAATTCTTACTATCTGTTTTTCTTTACTCCTTTCAACTAACCGTGCCGTGGGTTTCAGTATAGGCGAAAACGCATCTAATGCGAAATCAGAATGTTCGCAACTTATGTAGGTTGGGACCCGAATAAAGGGATAGATCTTTTGAACAAGAAAAATGTTGAGCTCTGGTGGGGATGCAGCGAAATCACTGTGCCGTCATAGATGATCTGACTGATGCTAAATCTGATGATCTAATTTAAGTAAGTAACCGAATCTAGGCGATCCTGCATAAATCAATTACACCATTTATCCGATGCTTGTTTCAATGCTCATTTGTAAGGATATTTATCTTTATGAAAATATATTTGTATATACTAATTCAACCCAAAAGAAATTATCATTTTGTTTTCAATACACATTTTCCATTAAATATGGCATTACATGCTCATTTGGTTCATTTACCACCTTTATACATTACGACATTATAAGCCATTATTAATACCAAAATATTTACAAAACAAAATTAGAGTTTGTCTAGTGTCAAATATTTCATACTGAATGTAAGTGGGAGTTTTGCTTTAACTCCGCGAGGCCTTAATGTTGACTCTGAATCGTTGTGGTCTTTTCAACCGTACTTGTTCACTCGAATTTGCCTCTGTGATGATAAAACAACGCGTTAAACATTTCATGCCTAGTGAGGTACATGGGTTCTGCCATTTCGGTTTAAGTAAATCATGCATTTTCTAAATCGATGCTTTTGTATAATTTTCCAGTGACCAATGCGGTACAATGCATATGTGTATATTTTCATTTCATATACATTCACATTAGTTATTTAATTATGCGGTTCATATGCAATAAATCATTCAAACACCAAATCAACCATTTCACGATTTTCTTTTCATTTTTGTCCTTAGCTAGTTTAACTATCCTTTGCCAGTTATCAGATGCAGAATCCATGGCGTGGTCACGCGCTGGGTTGTGGCGGAGTATAAAAAATGTTTTATAACATAGTGCAGTCCCAGTTGTCTTTGTTGATTGGTTATTAAAATCATTTCGCCAGATACTCCCCAGATGTGCCCGCTGAATCGGATCGGGTGATACATCATTATGTTTTGCAGTCTTTGCTCGTTTGACCCTTATTAGTATATCAATCCTATCCTTAACTTTCGAATTTTAACGGTTAACATTCTATTAAGGGTGCTCAAATCATTCATAGCAATTTACAATAGTGTATATACATTTATGTCCAAATACTTGGTTTCAATACTCATACAATTTTCATGTGCAAATTACATTTCACAATCGGTTGTATCAAATCAATTTAAAACAAATCAATATGCAATTTATCACAATTCATTTCAATAAATCCACTTATTTCATAATCCTTCAAACATTTTAGAAATAGAGAGAGAAAAATGGAGAACAAACCAATTCATTTATGGCTCAAACGGAGCACACATGCATATTCTATAGTAACACCGTTTATTTTGTAAGCAAACACAAAACCGAAACAAGGAAGTGTGAAGAACAAACCAAAAAGGTTGTCACTCTTCGATTCCTATTCTGATAATCCCGTTCTTGGGTTAAGCTTCCTCGTCACCAACCCCTCATCCATCACAAATATGTCACTATCCAAAGAAACGACCTGGCTGTCAGGTTGTGCATTCTAGGATTTTTATTAGGGTTGATGTCTATCGATACACCTTCATGAAAAATTTATGGGGACACATAGGCCATATTTTGCTCATAATACTTCCTTCAAGAAAATGGTATCATTATGAGTCTATTTGTAATAGTAATTGAAATCATCTCATTTGGCTCACTTAAACTCAAATTCTCTTGTTTTAATGCCAAGCTGGTCGATATGCCCAACTCCTTTCGGTTACCTCACATTATTCTTCACATTTAGAGGTCTTAACTCCATAAGTGGTAATGGTTCCTTCTACTAATTCCAAAGCTGGTTCTGGGTTTATCCAATTGGAATCATCCAATTTGGATACTAGAAACTCAAATTGTGCATTTACATCAGAGACTACTCTAATTTGCAAAGCAGAATCAGATTGTTCTTGCACATAACTCCACTTTGACGGATTTCTGCACACTTTGGGGTTACAAATTGCATACAATTCCTTCAAGTAAATTATTTCTCTAGAAGTCTTATTTACCTAGAATTTTGAATCACTCAATTTGGATGATTGAAACTCAACTTACGGCCAAAACACCATAACTACACCCAAAACAGAGCATACCCATCAGCTACCCGAAACTCACCTTTAAGCCCATATTCTGGAGCCTTAGAGCTACAATTTGCTCCTAGTACCTTATATACATTTGTATCTCTAGCTCTTATGGTTCTTTACCAATTGTAATCACTCAATTTGGATGATTATAATTTAACTTATAGCCAAAACAAAAACAGGGGTTTTGAAAAATTTTTGACAGCAACTCCTTTAAAACTTCATCATTTCCTTTATACAAAAATTCATCAACAACAATCCAAACCATAATATAACAGCTTGAGCATCCCCAAAACTAAATAAATAATAAAATCATTTACAAAGCTAGGGTTTTAATTCAAACTTAACCAATCCATTGCAATGAAGTCTTGCAATCTGACTAAACGAACTTCACAACCTTTCAAAAACACTTTTATACCACATTTGAGGTTTTATTAAACCCCAAATACAAGTAGAAAGGGGTTAGGGTTTGGTTTTTCATAACAAATCTTGATTCTCTTTCCTTTCTTCTTCCTCCTTCTTCTTGTTAACTTGTCCCTTGATTACATGGAGAAATCACATATCCCTCTCTTAACTCTCGGCTGGGATATTGCCACTAGCCTTTCTCCCTCTTTCCCTTTTGCGAATGTGAAAGGGCATTTCTGAAGACCAAATTTTGTCTTAAGTCTTAAGTCTTCATAAGGCCTTGTTTGACTTGCATAGTTATATTTTCCCATTTTCTCATTTAACCCTTCATTTCACTTTCATTTTCACTTCATTTCATTTTCATTTTTCATTTTTAACATTTACACTCTCATTTTATGACCCTTAGGTCCTCATTTGACATTTTACCAAATTTATTTGGTTCTGTAAAATTTTCGAGTTTTATTATTTTCCTTTTTGCTTAGTTTAAACATCGAAAAATATATTTTAATTTATTTTTACATTTGAACATGTTATAAAGCATTACCGCGGTATTTGGAGTCTTTTGACTTGTTGCTCGTTGCGGGTGGATAGGTGGAGTTTAGCAATTTGTAGGTGCTAGAATTTCGAGCTTATTAAAAGTCCGAGGTAAAACCTGAAGAGTTAGTTGTTGAGAAATCCTTATGACTTGATGCCACTGGCCTTAGTGGGCTGGGTCGTAATTGGACCCAGGATTATATGGACAATTGTAGTTGATTCCTAGGCATTGCACCCTGGCATAAGGTTGTGAAATAAAAGTGGGTCATGATCTATTAAAGTTAGTTACTCTGCTAGGTACAGAAAAGAGCTAGGTTGGGGGGAGAGAACAGTTTGGCAAACTATTTTTGAAAACTAATCAAGTTAACACTTAGGTTTTTGTGGAAGGTTTCAGGTTGGTTTTCTAGGATTTTACACTATTTTGATACTTGAATTTGCATAGGACATACACTTCCTGAGATAGTCTTTGGGTAGGATTTTGGTGACTCTTGTTTTAAGTTGGGCATTATCCCCTCATTTTTTAAAAACCATTTTTTGTGGATATATAGTTCATCTAGCTTTTGATTGCTTTCTTCTTCTTTCCTTTTGCCTAAAGGGTAGCAATGTGTTGATTGGTGGGGTGATTCTTGCGAATAGTGATGTTCCATATATGCCAACACTCTGGGTTTGAGCACTTTTGTGTAGTAATCGGCCCAGTGTTTGAGTAGCGCGTTAGGACTTAACATTACTTTTGATCAATTTATAGCGGTTTTGTGGTTTTTCCTGACTACATATCTTGAAGATAGGGATGCAACTCGAGCATGAAGAGATCAATTGGAACTTCAGGCTACAAAAGCGAAGGTAAGCAGCAAATAATTTATAAAGTTGCAAAATTCCGTTGAAATTCTCTGCAAAATTTCTGTTTGTTGACTTTTGTCTCTCCCTTTTTGTTTTCTTAAATTGTCCCTATGTAATAGTTTACACTTTCATCAATTTGGTATTTACCGTTGTTTGGTGGTATATAATGCCCCAAACAACACTGTAAACGATATTAGTTTTAGAAAGTTTTGGGAAGCTTGTGCCGCCTGACTCGTTTTCTTTTCATTTTCTCTTATTTTCTTCTTTTACTGCTTGACTACGGATCTTTGTTCCCGAGAGGATGAAGCGAATTTAAGGCTCTTCTTTCTTGAAGTAGAAGGCCTTGGTAAGAGACACATTGGTAAAACCAGGTTCTGTGTTTCCAACATAGGTATTTACTTTCATTGATGTTCTTTCCTCCAACTCTGGGTTTCTGAATCGCGAGTCACCTTGAATGGATTGCGTATTTAGTAACTTCAGGACTCATTGGATACTTATTGGCCCCAGATTCAGTGATGTTCTGTTAAGATTTATCATTTATTAATACATTGGAAGGTGAGTCAGGAGAAATGTTTTAATTGAATGAGGCATTAATGGATAGTGAATGCCATTTCAAGGATAGTTATTGAGGGTTAAGTTTATAGCTAAGCCAGTCGATTCGGGAAGTAGCTTCTTAATATTTACTATCCTCGATGCGAGAAAAGACCTCGAAAACCCTTATTTACCTAAGGAACCCAAGTCTAGTGGCTTGATAATTCAGAATTTCTTCATATTTTTACTTCATTTTGTACGATTTCCCAACCCATAAAACCACTCATATCAATCCGAATGACTTCCACGTGCAGTGCAAACCTCGGTATTAGTCATTTCTTGAAGAGAAAACTCATCCACATTGAATGATCCTTAGAACCACTATACTATAGTAGCTATGCTACGGTAGTATCAATTATTGAATTATAAATTTTATTGATATAAAATACACACACAGAATCAAAGGAGTGATGCTCAAGCCAATTCTTGAGGGAGGCACCATGCCTTAACTTTGAAACGACCTTAATGACACATAGGCACACACGTCATGTGCGCATAGACTCCACGACATGCATGATGTGCCCTTTATGGCACAAGATCATTTACAAAAACACAGGAAAAATATAATTTTTAAGATAATGTTAAGGTAAGTCGAGTTAGAAAACCTGAAAATTTTATAGATTTGGGATGAGCGATGGACTTCAGTTAAATTAACCCTGCAAAATCTAATCACCCAGTCGAATTTTATAGGATTCAGAGATGGTCGGAATTTCACATTTTTCGAGACATCGGGTATAGCAAATGACACATGGAACTTGGATGAGTAAATCATTTAGAGCCATGTCAAATGGAGAGCAAGTCAAACAAAATGGGAAAGTCTGGGGAGGACATGTCGAAAGGCACTTGGGAGAGGAAATTCAAGTTTTGGATAAAGGGATAAGATGAAAGCCAATGGGGAAGTGACATGTGGCAACGAGGGGGTCTCCCACTTGAGCAAATTAGATCATTTTGGTGGGGAGAGGAAAATTGGAGGGAAAAAAGAAAAGAAAGAGAAAGAAAAGATGAGGAGGAAGAAGGAGGTAGAAGCTCAAACTTCTCTCGAGGTGTGAGGAGATCGGACTAGTCGATTTCGGTAGTAAAACGGATTGGGTAAGCGCACTTGAGGTTGCAGCATGGGTACCAAGTCGAGTGGGTTTTTCGCCATGCTTCGAGAGGAAGGGGTTGCTCTCTACTGGTTTAATTCTTTCTTAGAGCCATCCAAAATGGCATGAGGTGTTTAGACTGAGAATGGCCATGTCTAGGTTTTAGTCCCAATTTTCAGATTGAAATATTGGAATTTTTAGAATTTATTTACAGCAGTGTTTGGATACCCAAGTTATTTTGTGATCGGGACCGGAGTATGGGCCCATTTTGGGTAGTCCGAGGCCCGATTTTCAGTTATTCTTGGTCCATGTGTGTTGTTTTTACATGTTATTGCTAAAAATTGAATAACATGTTGGTTGGATGAATTTATGTTGATATATGCTCAATTGATGTATTAACATGCATTGCTTGATGATGTGAATTATATTGTAGAAAAATATAACTATCCATGAATCATAAATGTTACATGTATGAATTAGCATGAAATGGCATTCCGCATTTCATATGTGGGAACGAAGTAGAGTATTAAGGTGTGAGTGCATGACATTGTTTTATGAATAAATTATATCGGAGGTTGCTTGACAAACTATTTGTCGAGTATGTCCACGAAATATATCAGGTTATCCGCAAAAATATTTGTCGGGTATGTCCAAAATATTTGTTGGAGTATATCCACTAAATATATCAGAGGGTTGTCCACAAAAATATTTGTCGAAGTATGTCCATAAATTATTTTGGAGGATTGACCATTAAATTTTGATATTGGAGATTGACCAATGAGTTTTCGGAAACAAAAATCTTTTGTTTTGAAAACGGTTTTTCATACATGACAAGTGCATGTGTGAGAGAGTCGGTGAGGACTCGAGGCATGGGGTATGGCATGTAGACATTCGAGTAGGAATGTGCATAATTTTACTTGGATGTGTGTGTTGTCATTGCATGTGCGCCGGTGGGAAGTAGCCGCCTTGGGAGAATTCATGTATTAGGCATTGCTTTCTTGTCGTGGGAAAATATTTTTAAGTTCTTGAGACACAACTTTGGGGATGAGCACATCCGAGACCTTAGTTGTGAAAATGTCGATTGGCTTTGTTCTATATTTTGTAAAATTTGGGTAGAACCCGATTCACATGTGTAAAAAGAACAGAGTTGTAATTAAACCCAGTTTGTATTATTAATATAGTTTGACAAGGTTTTTTAGGTCTCTTGATTGCCTTATGTAATAAAAGGATATTATGTATTGAATTTAAATTGAGCATTTTTTTTGAATGAAGGAAAAAAAAAGGAAGTTTAGGGTGCAAAGAGGTTCGAGTGAGCTCACGCCCATTTCGGGTCTCTATTGCGACCAGGAGAGTCACCCAGCCTTGTGTGTCGCGACAGTGGCCCTCTGTCGCGACAGGTTTTGGCTTGGAACGACCTTTTTGTGTTGCGACAAGGAGTCCTTGATCGCGATAGAGCCTCCCGGATCTATGTCGCGATAGGTTTGGTTGTGCCTGGGGTTTCTTGTCATGACAGAGTTTTCCCAATGGTAGGATATTCTTGTCGCGACAAAGTGTTTGTCGCGGCGAGAGTTGCCCCTGACGGGAGGTATGTCGCGATAGAGCGATCCTATGTCGCTGACATAGTTGGCGGTAAGGTATGCGCGACAGAGCTAGCCATGACGAAGCTCCGTTGCCACTCTGAAGCTGCAGGCGTCTGGCTTCGCCTTGCTGGCAGCCTTATACGGTACGAGAACTGACCGGCGGCGCACTCTGTCACTCTGTTGTCGATGCGGCAAAATGACCCTTGGGAATTAGGGCATCGCAACCATGACAAAGCTCCTTCCTTTGATGTTGACATGAGAGCGGCCTAACCTAATGGGTGATGGATGGATGGCATGGATGCAATGCTACGAAAGAGGCACCGAGTACAAGGTCATTGCATGCTTCAGTCTTGACGAGTCCCTTGGTAGTGCATGATCGTTGCAAGGACATATGATGGCAGTGATTTTGCTTCATGGCCACCGGCCATGGCTTGGAACTGCTATGTGGGAGGAACATTAGACGAGGAAAGAAGTGACCTTATCGTAACTTCTAAAATTACTAAGACATAACCAGTGACTCCTTATATAGGCGCTGAGGATGCACCCATGTTTGCTACGCAGATGGTGGCACAGCACCTTTGATGTGGTAGATATATGGCACGATGCTGCATGCCAGAATAATAAGATGGTTGTGGCTTATCAAACACAATGCTTGGAAGGCATTGCATCAATGGTGAAGACAGTTGACCTAATTGACTATAAGTTCTCCTATAAATAGACCTTGCATTAGGCCATGATAAAAGGTTAGCGAGTTACTTGGCATTTGAGTTATGTGTAGGGGGTCAAGGCATTATAAACTGAGAAGTGTTGCATGCACTTAACAATTTTATAGCCTTGTTTGAGAGTGAAATAAACAAGTTAGCCATTGTCCCCTAAAATTGTGTTGCCTCTTGTATTTGTTTTATAGGCCTGAGAAAGAAGATTGACTAAAGTTGAGGCACTTAGCAATGCGAAGAAAAATTTGTAGGCAAACAAACTTGGTGCTTTAAAACTAAATGTCTAACTAACAAAATTAAGTTAAACTAAAGCAATCCTTCAATTGCTAATAAGACCTATCTAAGTGGCCTAGAGTGCGGGTGGGCATTGGGAGGGTGATAGGTGTGAATCTTGTTAGCATTTATAGTATGATTTTCATGTGTTTTATGAAACATAAATGTTAGATGCGCACCAATACCTTATAAGAAAGCTCTAATCCCCCATTTGCTTATGTTTTGAAGGATTAGAAGGAAAAAAAAAAGCAAAGTGACGGAAGAGATCAAGTGAAAAGGTAATTGCTGAGCTGCAACAGGTTGCTTGTCGCGACGAAGAGCTTCACCGCTAGGAAGGAAAGGCTTCACCGCAGCGAAGCTCTAGAAAGCAAAGATGAAGCCTTGAGTTTGCTATAGTGAAGATACCCTTCCACTGCGATTGAAGGCTTGTCATCGAGAGGCAACTTCGGGTTCACGAGGCAAAGAAACCTTTACCGTAGCGAAGGACGATGGGCTAGACCAGCAAACTTCGAGTTTTGAGCCCATCATTGGCCCATTTTCCAATGCATATAAATAATAGTCTTTTAGACTTGTTGGGGTTAGGTGCGAGGAGGCACCCTCATGGGTTTCTCCTCTCTTCTTCTTGAATCTTTGGGTTTGTGATTTTTCATTTTACCCAATTTGGTGTAATATTGAAGAATCCATCAACTAGGACCTCTGACCTTGGGGCCCGAATTTGAACATTCTCATCTCATATTCGTTTTGTATCTCTAACTCTCACTCTCTTCATCTAATTATTATGGATGTAATAGACATGATTTGGATAGATTTGTGGGTTGTAATAGATAGCTAAACTTTCTGCTAAGTTGATTGTTTAGTGATGTTTTGAGTTATATATCTTTTAGAATGGTTTTGTGAATTCATGCTTGTGTGGATGTTAGTTAGTGTAGTTCTTATGATTATTATAGTTGTAACTAATTAATCCATACTGAGAGTTGAGTTTTCGATCCCCATACTAGGGCATCCTTGGTGACGCTTGAATTATGCCCTAAAATCTGGTCCCAGGTCTCTTAAGGTATGAATTAGTTTATTGAAATACTAATTAACCTAATCAAAGAGTCACGAGGAATTAGGAATTCCTAATCTTAAATGGATTTCATCGGGAGTAACACCATCTTAGCATTATATTGTGAGATTCATTATGGGCCAGAGAGGTGATCGATCTGAGTGTAGTCCGAGTATTCCTATTGTATGGATCAAGAGGTGACCAATAAGATTTCCAAGGAAAACACTGTCTTATAAAAGTACCATACTTAATGACTAGATGAACTGAAAGGAGAATATAGAGTTGGTGTGTGAGAAATTGAGGGGAGACATGAAAGTGGCTTATCATGTCGGATTCACTTCGGACATGTACAAGTATGCGATCCATAATCAATGCTTAATGAATATAAACCGTAAATGCATAAATGGAAACAATCCTTGTGAAATCTTTCCTTTAGTTATATTCGATATTACTTATTTCGCGTGAGTGGGCGTTAATCGCACCTGTTTTTATTTTGGTTTGTTTTGTTTTTAGTTTAGGAAAGCCCTTTTTCACGACCATCAGGTTGCTCAAATAGTGAGCTTTGGTAGCCGGGGTGCTCGTCTTCGCTAAAACCACCTTCTCAGTAGGATCGATGTTCTAGACTTTGGTCCTATATGCTTATGCGATCCATACACTTACGGAAAAAATCGTAACAAAATTTTAACAGGCGTTGAGGAACATGAAAGTGCTGGTAGGTATCTTGGTCGTAATAAGTTTTTAACCAGAATTCTTAGAGGACTTAACACAGGTTTTTTGATAGCTATGCCAATTCTTGAATAGTTTTAAGCGATCATTATCGAGACTTAGCAAGGAATCTTTAGTAAGTATGTCAATTACCTATGAGGAAAGTGCGGGTTCGAGTTGTGAGGACAAATTTATGAAAAGGAATATATTCTTGTGATGTATTGAAAGTAAATAGATGTTAAAAAAAAAAAAAGCAATCCTTCAACTATACCTCAAATTCTATTGCAAAGAATCTAACGTCAAATTCTCAAATTTACATGATAAGTTGAGAAACCACTTTTGATTTGATACTCTAAACAACAACCAAAAAATTTATTCGATAAATTGAAAATTAATAATGTTAAATAAAAATAATAAAACATTTTGAATTTACAAAATTAGTTATAATTAAACAATTAATTTTTTTCATTTTTAATATATTTATAATTGACTATTTTATATTTCATTTAATAAAATTCAATAAATTAATAAATGAAACTATACACAAGATAAAAATATATATTATTGATTTAATTAAGTATATATATCTATTTATAATTTATAATTTTAATAGATATAAATTATATATATATTTACAAGTTCATTCCGATTCTAAAAATATTGATTTTGTAAATATCGGATATTTAATTATTTATACATTTCCCCTTTAAAAAAAATGTTCTTTTAGTTTTTTTTAAAACTAATCTCTCATCCCATGTCCTATAACTAAGGTTGAACGCTTTAACCAATTGAATTAGACATATAAACAAAATATTCTTTTAGTTATGTTCCCCATTTCATTTACATTTTGTTACAATGATATTAATTCAATAAATCAAAAGCCTGTCGATATTCTGATTTTAACAGTAAGCTATAATTTTAGTGAAAAATTTAAAATCATAATTAATGAGTTTTAAATTAAAAAATTTAAATCATGTCATCCAGTACGGTTTAATATGGGACATAGACATGTTTTTCAAATATAGCAAATTATTATTTTTAATTTTAAATGCCAATTTGGGGAAAAATCAATATCCTTCTCTTGTTATCTCCCACCCAGAGTATAGACCACAACACCAGAAGCATCTTCGTCTCTGTCTGTTGTGATAAAATTTCTTTGCATGTACAAGAATGACGCCGACGGCCGCAACGACGCCGTTCCGATGTGCCGTCGTGTTCGCTCCCAAGCAATCTCTTTCTTTCCCAACGTTCTCTCCATTTCCGACTACAACCCACAAACCTCTCCCCCTATTCACCCAAAACCCTCAAGTTTCTTCAACCCATCTCAGTCTCGAAGGTTTGATTGTTCTCTCCAAATCAGAACCCAAGAAGAATTTGAAATGTGGGTATGCAGTCTCTTCTGAGCTCAGCGAGATGACAGTTTCATTGTCGTCAATTTCTGCCGCTGTGTCCATCCAGACCCTGAATTGGAGGTCTCAAACACCTCTCCTTCTGCAAATTATTCACTTTAACAAATGGTCTTTTTTCTGGTTTATTTATTGGTTTCAAAACATTTTGGATGAGACGAAATGTGGGGGTTTTGTTTTGCAATTTTTTTAAATGCAGTCTTAATGGTTTGTGAAAGCACCCATTTTCTGGAATTGTGCAAAGACCCATTTCAGGAATTTTTTTTTCTAAAACAGTTGTTGAAAATGTGATAGAAGGCATGTTTCTCTTGCCATCTCCCTCTGTGGTGGTATTTGCATAACGTTACATCCTTTTGGTTGATGTTTGGTTTTTGAAATCAGGTGCATCTTTCTTGAGACAAAAATTCGTATGTATACGTAAAGATTTGTGGATGTATCTTACTTCAGAGCAGGGGCCTCCTTGATTTGAGAGTAATTGTAGGTTGAAGGGAGAGAGTGTTGGTGTATCTGGATTGACTTATTGGATACCATAAACTGTTTTATCAGTAAAGCTTTACTTGTATCAGGCAATGAGTTATTTTGAGAAGCTAAACACTCCCTTTTTTTTTTTTTTAATCTTAACTGAAATTCTGTCTGTTTAAATAATTTTATGTAAAAGTTCTTGGCTCTTAGAAAAAAGGCTTAATGTAGAAGCCAAATTAAATGTACTTATTGTACAAATCGTATTTTGTTTGTCTATGAAAGTATTTACATGTTTTTGAAAGGCTATTTTGGCTTCCGCCTTGAAGCTTACCTCAAGGCAAGGATCAAGAAAATTGAGGATATAGCCTCAGTTTAGGTAATTGAGGCTTATACCTCATATTGTTGAGGCTTATAACTTTTAGTCTATTGCCTCAAGGCTAATTTGGCCTAAGTCTAAATATCCAAGGGTGTTAGATCTTTTGAACAGCACCTGCTTCATATGCTGCTTATATCTCAATATTCTGTGAGTTTTAATGGGTACTATCAATTTTTTTTATCTTGATAAGTTAATGGATTCTATCATTTATGCTATTGTGGACTTTTGATATAGATTTCATGAATTTTCTATTGAGTCCTTACTTTGCTAAACCTTTTAGAAAATTTTATCTTACAGAACTTTCAATTGCCTTTAAAAATGAAAGGGAAAAAAAGAGATTGAGAAGAACAAGAGATTTGTTGACTGTCCTCCTAGTTGATTTCATATATAATTTAATAATTGATAGATAAAAAGAGATACCAACACAGTTGGATGTGGAAGAGATGAGTAATGGGTGTGGATATCAACTCGATTAGGTGGATAATGTAGCATTGAATATGGTGAAGCTATGAAAATAATATCTTGCCAGGTGAAGTTAGTTATGGTGGAAAAGAAGACTTTGGAGTAAGTTTTGAAGGTTCCCATGAGGGAAGGTGGCTTTCATTTATAAAGAGAAGTGGAGATTTTATTGTTTCTTTGGGTTTTGAATGAAAAAAAAAACAAATTGGTTTTCAGAACAGTTGAAGATGTCACAGTGGAAGGCATTTTGAGTTTCAATTGGAAGGTTGAGAAAATCTAGGACCCGTCTCTTATAAATTTGTTATAATAATAAGTTAGATTCATGATGGTATCTAAATTTTATTTACAAATCAAGAACAAAAGTCATTGATCATTCCTTAGGGAGAGAAAGGTTACGGTTGGGTTATTCTATGGAAGACATTGTCTTTAATAATGGAAAGGTCTTTCGGGGTGCTTTTGCATACATGAGATTAGGATTGATGAGAGGGTGTGTTTGGAGGATTTTGGTCGGGGAAAGCGGTTGTTTGTGAGTGTTATTACTGAGGGAGGTCCTAGGAAAGGTGTATAGTTCCAATGGGAAAGGTGTATAGTTCCAATGGGAAAGTTGGCTAGAGCAGTCATTTGTGAAAGCAAAGGTTGGGTTGCATGATCGGGAAGAAGCGAGTGCGAGATATCCATAAGAAGATTCGGGTTCTGCGAGTTTTAGTGTTGTGCCTCATTTTTCGTTATTCAAAGGACTATTGTTGGTGGATTCCTTTGAAAAGGCCATTTTGCTCAAGAGTGAGGGAGGATTACATTGAAGGGTGGTCTCATTATTGTCTTAAGAAAAATGTAGCCAAGAGAAAACGTCAAAATCCATGAGACATTCAAAAGGGATTGGGTGGAGAGTGGACTGCGCTTCCATTTATGGTCAGAGATTCATTTTCTACCTATGGTGAAGCTATGGGGAAGGGTTATAGAGATGGATAGGTGCACTCTGAAGTTGGTTGCTGAAAGCTATGTTGAGAGTGGAGATGAATCCAAATATCATGGTCCCTTCTTTGCTAGAGATTAGAGACGGACATTTGATTTTTATGGTGTTCGTTTTACTTGAGGAAGGAGAAGGGCTCTAGGGAGGCTTAGTTAATTCGTTATAGAAAGCTGATTGTTTCACTTTAGGAATGACATGTAGGGCCCTTCATAGGCTATGAGGACATGGGGTTAGGAATGGAATTAGGAACAACTACCATCCACTTTCTCATGGTTGTCAACCTTTTTCAAATTCAAATGTAATGTAAGGTCGCCTAATGACTTTAGGGAAAAGGAAGCCCACATAGAGGAAAAGACCCTTAGTCCTGATGTCTTTACGGTTTCTCCAAAGAATGTTGGGAGGCGATTGAGGATGATGTATTAGTAGAAGTGTTCTTTGGAGTTTCTGATGATAGGATAAATAATCAAAAGTAAGAACAGTTCCTTTATTGCCTTAGTGCCAAAAAAGAGTCAAACAAGTAGGATCTCAAATTATAAACCATTAGTTTGGTTATCGGTTTACATAAGATCATAGTTAAGGTGCTTTAAAGATGGTTGCATAAAATACTCTAAGATAACATTTCATGTCTCAAGGTACTTTGGATGTTGTCTTGATTGCTAATGAGTTGGTGGATGAGAAAAATATCAAATTGCAAGGTTAATTTCTTTGCTTGATTATGTAGTTTCTAATCAATCTTCATCATATTTAGATCTTGCTTTAGGGGGGAACCTAAAACCAACTTCTTTTTGGGATCCGGTGATTGATAGAGTCTCTACGGGGGTGGATTGGTGGAAAAAGCCTTTGTCTCTAGGAGGTGGAATTACCTTAATCTTGTTTGTCTCACATTCCAAGCTATTTTTTTTTAATCTCGTTTCAAGATTCTTATTTCAATAGCTTCAAAAGTTGAAGTGATGCGAGAGATTTTTTCAAGAGGTGGAATTACCTTAATGCTGGATTATTTGAAACATCTAATGGATGAAACATCGACAATATAGTTAGATGATCCTCCATTTCCTTTGCGGACCATTTCTCTTATTTATAAGTTTTCCCATAGACGCTTACTTTGGGATAGGTGATGGGACTAAATTTGTTTTTAAGAATAATTATGTTTGGGGTTCAATCTTTGCGATCATAATTTCGAAGGGCTTTCAGATTCACCACAAATAGAAACCTATCAATTTCAAACATCATGGGTAATGACTTATCTTCGTCTTAGGGTCTTATCTTTGATTGGAATCTAATTGATGTGGAGATAAGGTCTTGAAAGTACATTTGTCTCCTTTTGTTTCTAGATGGGTGCCTTCTTTAGAGACATTTTGTCGATTCCGCCAGTTTCCCACCTGAGAGTGTGAGTGGTATAAGCTTGAGAGGTTGTTCCACTATTGAAATTTCAGTCTTTTAGGTTGGGCTCTCCGATTGGACTTAAGGCCCTATCATTGGTGATTTTATTAAGAGCAGTGCGTGTCGGGAGAGGGCTACACAGGAAGAGGGCTGCGGTGCCCTAAAATGGTCAAGATGGCGCTAGCGGGTATGAAGCCCTTCGGAGTGAATGCAGTGCAACGGACGTTCGGTTTCTCAAGGGGTATGGAATGATACGATCTCACATTGGTTTCACACAAGAGTGTGGAGTGGTACTTAAGCTTAAGAGGTTCTCCTATCTATCAGGCCGGTCTTTTGGGTTGGGCTCGGAGTTGGGCTAGAGTACTATCCATTTAGTAGGTTTTTCATAGCCCTTGTTTTGTAGCTGGGGTGATTCCTTTCTATGACTTTCAGCCTGCTTATGGGGAATCAAGAGTCCCTTGAAGGTCCACGATGTGGCCGGGTTAGTGGCATATAAGAAGATAAATACCAATGACATGCTGCAACTAAGATGGTTTTTCAAAACCTTACCCATGATCGATGCATCTTATGTAAGAGTGAAGAAAAAGTTGATCATCTCTTCCTACATTGTTCGATTTTTTGGATTACGATGTGGATATTCTCATCAATTTAAGGATGGGAGGTTCCTTGGCGATATTCACATGATATATATTCTCTACCAGTGCTTTGGGCACTCTACTAGAGGTGAAACTCTTTGGAAGATCTCTTGTTTCACTTTGTTATGGATTGTGTGGAGAGAAGGGGATGTTGATGCAGGACTTGCTTCACTTCTGTTTCACTCTTGGGCTTATCGTGACATCTTTAAAGCATATCCCTCTTTGTGGTCGGATTGGTAATTAACCTTGTAACAACTCATACAGCAACGTTTTCATGGCGGCGCTTACATTAGAAAGGTTTTTATAGGAATCCCAGAAAAGTGATTTTTACAAAAAGTTTTTGTAACATTTACATATGTATGGCAACTTTATGTCTATTAGGAAATTACCAAAAGGAGATTTAATACTATTATAAAGAATAGGATATCATAATAAATAATAAAATTTATTACAAAAGTATATAAATATATATAAAATTCATATTTGTAAACCTAAGTCGCTATTTTTTATGATTGTAAAATTTAAAAATATTTGAAATCGTGAATTAATGAATAAACATATATAAATATTTGTATTAATAAAAACCTAAAATAATTATTTTACAGATTATAAAAGGAATTTGAACTAACGAATAAACATGCTTAAACATTTGTATGTAAAACCTAAAATAATTATTCCATATAGTTTATGAAAAATATTCTGAAAAATTTGGTTAATTAATAAACATATACAAAAATTTGTTGTAGAAAAACTTAAAACAATTTTATAAAATATTTTTATGAATTATAGAAATTTTTTTAAAACAATCTGACAAAAATTTTAAGATTTTTGAATTTTAAAAGAATATTATATTATCAGGATTTTTAAATAAAATAAATAGGGTTTTAAGGAAAAATAAATAGATATTTAGGATAAACAAGTAGGTATTTTAGGAATATCGAAACCTTTAAAGTGTTTTTTATTTTATTTTAAAAGCGCTCAGTACTTTCAACAACTACAAAGTATTTTAGACTCAAAGCACTTTTGAAAATGTTACCAAACGCCTTTTTGTCACAAAAAACACTTAAAAGTGTTTCAGATTCAAAAAACGCCCAAAAACCTTTGCCAAATTATTACTAAGTGGAAGCTTGGCTGGTATAGAATGTGTGCGTGCTGGGGTTGGGCTTGAGGTGGGATTCTGTAGATGTCTTTGGGGATGTTTACTTGTATGAGCTTTGTTCTTTTGTATAGCCCTCCTTGTATGGTGGAGGTTTCTTTGGGCTTTTCTTGATGAGGTTTGCATATGATGCAGATGATTTTTCATCCTTTTTTCACATTTTATTCACTCTTGATTAATGCATTTGTTATTTTTAAGTTTAAAAATATAAATATAATTATATTCCTTAGAGGATCCTAGTGATATAAACAGTAATGATTGGTGAAACTTGGAGAGAGAACTAAATTATATGGGAGAAAAAGGAACAAAATTAGAATTAATAATAATGAAAAATAAACCATGAGAAAGAGCTAATTTATGAGAAAAGCAACAACTAGAACTATTCTTTTTTCCCGAAAAAAGCAATATATTGACAAAAAGAACCAGAGGTGCCCCGAGAAGTACATTAGAAGTATCTGAGAGGCGTGCAAACAACGACAAAACTGCAGTTCAAACTTCTGACCCCCAGCTTCACTACCCAGCCCAGGTCAAAAATCCAAAAAGAATTAGTATTATATCATTGATGCCTAAGGGTGCTACAGTGAGGTCTTGTGTGAGTTTGGTTGCGAAGTAGGCTCATTGCCTACCTGTCTTAGGCCTCCACAGAGTCCCACTTGCAGTCGGTCGGGATGTGGGATACCATGAGAAAGGTTAGGAAAGAGACTAGCCGGTTGGAGCGTCGTATATCTCCCGAGGGAAGAGTTACACCTCGAAGCCTCTGACAGATCTCCCCATCTATTTTATGTAACTACGGATCGAGAGTCGTGTGTAAAGGCTAGAAAGAATCGGAGGGACTTTTACGGGAGAGACTGGAAAGAAGCCTCATTTGGTGAGTTGGGCCACGGTGTGTCAGATAAAAAAGTTGGCGGATTAGGGTGAAGGCTTGTCCAGCAAAGCCTTGTTAGGAAAGTGGCTTTGGCGTTTATAAGCGAAAGGAACATATGGAAGACTAATAAAAGCAAATTTGAGGAATCGCGGGGGGGATGGTGCTCGGGAAGTTAGGAGCAGTTTTGGGAAAGGTTTATGGAAAGAGTAGGAAAGGATGGGATGAAATGCGCTTAAAAATACAAATTTTGTGGTTGAGTGATAGTATGAATTATAGATTTGGAAAGATGTTTGGGGGGTGAGAGGCTTTGTGCATACGTTTCAGTTGTTCCCAGATTGCTTGATTCGAAAGATGATGATTAGAGAGGAGGTGGGATGTTTCGAGCAGTGGCTGAAACCCCTCGTTTTAAACGGGCCATTGATGTGTTTGGGAAGTGAGGAGGTGGTGAATTTTTGAAAATAGTCAGGCATCCACGAAGTGGACTCAAACGGGGAAGACAAGAGCAGTCTTAAAGGAGTGCGCCAGTTTGTCGGTGAAGCTCTTGTATGAGGTTTTGAATTGCACCGAAGCTGAGACAACACCGTTTCCTGCATTATTAGTTTGGAACACTATGGTCCCCTTAAAGGTGGGTTTTTTTGCTTGGGAGGCGTCTTGGGGTAAGGTGATGACTCTAGACCGACTTAAGAAAAGGAAGGAGATCCTTAGCAATGGATACTACACAATGTGAAGAGGAGAGAAGCCATGAGCCATCTTACAGTTCAACTGCTCGAAGGAATTTGCAGATGCTTTGGGAGCTTATTTTGGCTATAGTGGGGTTTGGATGGGTCTTACTTTCTCAGTGGATGCCAGCGAGGAACAAAGTGGGCTAGAAGCCTTGAAGAAAAGTTTAGAGGCTGCGCCTCTGGCCTCTGCAGCGGTGTGGTGTGAGAGAAATAGAGAGTGGTCTTCATTATTAGGACCTTTCTGTGTATGAATTAAAGAATTCTTTCATTTGTGGCTTTTGGTCTTGGGCCAGCGTGTCTAGTGGGGATAGAGACGAGATATTTTGGAATTTTAACTTGGATGGGGTATGGTAATTGTTTACGGGTTTGAGGATTTTTCTTCATGTTTTGGTCCTTCTAGGGCATGTCCCTTTTGTATACTCGATGTACTTTTGGCGACT